>JAFBJU010001182.1:0-246634 GCA_016785305.1 Colistium nudipinnis
TGACTGAGGTGAAGAAAAGTGGTAAAAAAAAAAGTTCTTATTTTTCCAAAATTTGATCAAAAACGTCATAGTATAGTATGTCGTCCAAAAATGTCAAAAGTCAAAAAATGAAAAAAACATGAAAACATGCATAAAAACATGTGAAACGCTCAGATATATGACTGTGGTGAATAAAAGTGTAAAAAGTGGATACATTTTTTTTTTTTTTCCCAAAATCTTATCAAAATGTCATAGTATAGTATGTCATCCAAAAATGTCAAAAAAGGTCCAAAATTAAAAAAGCGTCAAAACATGCATAAAAACAAGTGAAACGCTCAAATATATGACTGAGGTGAAGAAAAGTGGTAAAAAAAAAAGTTTGTATTTATTCAAAAATTTGATCCAAAACGTCATAGTATAGTATGTTGTCCAAAAATGTCAAAAAAGTAAAAAAATTAAAAAAACGTGAAAACATGCATAAAAACATGTGAAACGCTCAGATATATGACTGGGGTGAATAAAAGTGAAAAAAGTGGATACAAAAAAATATATACTGTATATATTTTGGCCAAAATTTGACCAAAAACGTCATAGTATAGTATGTCGTCCAAAAATGTCAAAAAAGAAAAAAATTACATTTTGAAGACGAACAAAACAAAACATTCATGTAAACATTAATGCAGGGTTAAACATTGACTAGCGTCCGTGTTATTGTAATTATTTGAAAAACTAATTTCTACAATAACTATTTGATTTGTTTTAAATGCATGCCGTGCCATTAGACCTAAATCTAATAACATCAGACCTTTGATATATATGTGCGCGTTCACATTTACAAATGAGTAAATATCTACTTCCCATTTAATACAGTAGCATCGTACCATACACTCAAAACTAAAAAAAAAAAGTCTTGAGGAATCTGATGACGTTTTTCCCCCCCAATAATTATCCCCCTTTTGGTTTCATTATGCAACATACATTACTGTAAATAAGTCCACAACATACCTGTACAACCCTCTCAAACATGTGAGCTAAGGGGAGATAGGAAACGTGAATGTCATGGAGGTCCAGCATGCAGTGTACCTGCAGAGAACACACAAAAAAAACACATGCTCGTATGTTAGTTCAAGCAAGGCGTACTGTACCTCCACCACCCTCTCAAACATATGGGCCAAAGGGAGGAAGGAGATGAGCACATCCTTAGAGCTAGGCTTCAGTGAGGCCTGGATGACACCGTGCACAGAGAGATGAAGAGGAGGAAGGAGAAAATAAAATGACAATGCTCGTATTTTATTAGATCGTGATCTCACGAATGCAAGGGTGTAGGTTATGTTTTTTATGTATTATTAATGCTACTTAAATCATATTTAATTCTGGATCAGGAAGCTGGATAATGCTGTATTGGCACCTTTACTGTCATTACTGTTTTTTTCAAAGAACCTTTTAAATACACAAAGGAGGAAAAAGTCCGAAAAACGACTCTGATGACCAACATTGTGGTACTATATGTTGATGAAGGGGCAACATATAGTACAGATTGTTTTCTGGGTAAAAGAAAAACAAAAAAAATATTCTCTGTTATCCTCTACTCCAGTTCACTGTAGGAATGGAGACATACTTTAACATTAACATCCACTCTTCTCTCCTCTCATCTGAATTATAGCAGAAAGACAGCTGGAAAAGTGATGGGGTGGAAATGATGCCCTTGCAAACATGATTTTAAAATGTAAGAGAATATTTCTGAGGGTCAAAAGGCAAAACGGATTGCATCCACCCTGATAAAAGGCAGCTTATACACCTAGTGAGGACATGTAATTGATGGTCTCTTGAAGGTGGGATGTCTGCTGTGTTCGTTTACCTCTGTTACTCTAAGGAAAGCTGCAGTGTTGGAGATCACGTTTCCGTGAGTAAGCACTGCACCTTTTGGGTTTCCTGAAAAGCAAAATTAAAGCTCATGATTGTAAATCCTATGTACATAAACATCTTCTAAAAAGGTTGATGTCATAAAACGTTCTGAAGTCACCTGTGGTTCCAGATGTAAAGCAGATAATTGCGAGGTCCTCGATTTTAGGGGGCTGTAATCAAGAGCACTCTTCTACACTTATGCATACATACGAAACCTAAACTGCTAGTATACGAGAAATGTGCATGATGGTAAAAGCGTTGCAAGGTGCAAAGCCTCAAACTGAAAAGCTGATTCAAACTTTTTTTTTTTTTAAATACAGAGGTTAGCTGTTTGTTTATTTATACACAAAATGATTGTTACAACTCACCAATGGTGTCTGTAGGTTGGCTTTACCCAAGGCCTGTAAAATGCAAACATGATCCAGTAAGTGCATGCCTTCAGGAAGTGGCGATAATAATCTGGCTTTGTGCACACAGCACCTCCGGTCCTGACATCAGTTTAGTTCTAACCAGAACATGAGGGAACGACTCGTACAGCCTCTGCTGCAACTCCCCCAAAACATCTGTTGAGGGTTTTAATTGCTCCAGCGCAGGTCGGGGAAGAAAAGGTGAGAGAATGACATTCTCACCTCAAACTCTCTCAAACTCAGGATCTCAACGCCACACTCCCGTCCACGGGACGACAGTTCACTGTCAAACGCCTCCATGAGCACAATGGTCTTCACCGTTCGCCCTTTCCCACCGATACAGTCCAGAAGCATCCGAGCCTTATCAGGCACGTCGCAGATCACCGTTGTGATGGCAGCTGCAAAACAAGACCCCACCAAATGAGCCACCAATCAGTATGTTTCATTTAACAGCCGTCCCCGACCACCGGGCCCCGCCGGTGCCGGCCCGTGAGTCATTTGGTACCGGGCCGCACAGAAATAATTATTAGCCCTGCATTGATCCAAATATAAGGCCGTCCCCCCCTCCCCCTAACCCAATCCCCTAACCCTAATTCCTAATTCCATTCTTATAACCCTACAAAGTGGAGCCCTAACCGGAGCAAAACAGAAAGTCAATGAGACCCCCCCCCCCCCCCCCCCCCCCGCCCAAGGTAATGGTAGGGGAAACACTGCTGTGACAGCACCGCAGGTGCCGTGTGGTTAATGTGTGACGGTATACTTTTGACTACCTTTATCGATAATGTAGCCGATGGCCTCTGTGCCGAGCGTGTCATACAGTGGGACCACCACCATGGAGTATGTGTAGCAGGCCAGCTCTGAAATGGACCACTGAGAGACAACAACATGTTAACGTCGCAAACAAAAAGTCACACCACCAAATCCTCCTGAAACAACTTTGTAGGGGATACATTTTAACATTTTATTGAACCAATACCAAAAAGTGTATGCTTTTATTTTGTGACTACCTCACTTGACACTAAATGTGGTCACTAATGTGGTTGGGATTGGCCTAAGTGTATAATACAGATTTCTTTACCTGCCCTAATAGAAATGAAATTAAAAAACAAAAAAAAAGGAAATCATGCATTTGTTATACCTCAGGCCTGTTCTGGGAAAAAACGCCAATGAACTTGTCTCCTGTATGAGAGTGTCCCCTGTGAAGGAGAGCAGAACCGATGTGCTCTGCCCTGTCTGTCACCTGTGCAAAAACAAAACAGAGATTGCGGTGTAGTTGTGTATCAGGATAGAGAATGTCTGCAGATTTACGCCGTCCACACTTCACCTCTTTATAAGACAGCCACTCGTACGGCTGGTTGGGTTTTCTTGATCCTAGACAAGGTCCATTATCTGCGAGGGTAAATACAGCTCACGTTTATCTCCGTTCACAGATAAAATGCACAGCTTGTATGCGCAGAGTCTCGCACGTTGAACCGATACGAGCACAGCACTCACTCGATACTCTGAGCCCTCGCTGGAACACCTCGTACATGGTGCGTGCATCATCGTAGAAGTGCGTCATGTTTTCGTCACTGTTGTTCAGCATGGATCTTCTTGCACGTTCTTCTCCCTAAAAATAAAAATAAATGAATAAATAAAAATCTAATCTACATATGATTATATATTTATATAAAACCAGCACTTTTACCACATGACACATGATGACGCGATTTATACATCCTACACAGTATGCAGTCGGGTTGGGTTTTATTTTTGATTATCTGAAGAACACACGCTTATGAGAATTAGGCAACCGTCTGGTAATTGGCTATTTATTAGCCACACATTGTGATTGTTCACAGCCTATACAAGCCTACTTTGCCAGAACAGCCTGCTTTTACACTGAGCAAACAAAACTTGAGCTCCATAAAAGAAACAAAGTGTGAGGACCTCTAGGTTTCTGGAGCGGATCCCATTAACATTCCTGCTGAATGAGATGTGCTGTCTGGATGAATAGAGGTATCCTGTCTTCCTGCGTTGTATCCAGGACACTTGATATGACAAAGGACGGAAAAAAATCCCTTACTGGTATTTCCACTGACTGCAGACTGAGATCACATGGTGGTTTGAGGGCTTTGGGCCGGGTGGCAAACCAGTAGGTGGTGATGGCAGCGAAAGCACCCATGCCCATGAGCGCGTTGGTAGGCAATCCACGCACGTACTGCCGAACGTCATCCAGCTCGGGAATGCGCAGCTGTCTCAGGACTTCCTGAGCCTGCATGGCTGTTCTGCACTAAACCTGCAGGGAAGCAGAAAGGGGAAAATTACACATGGAAACCTTTTTTGTATGCTAATCTATGTGGGAAGTGTTTTTTGTTTTTTTTTAATAGCAGCTTTTTTTTTTTTATTCAGGTTTTCACGAGCCACTGTTGTGCATCTGAGCGGCTCCTGTAATCCTTTAGACTTCCTTTAGGGTGTGGTGATGTCACAGGACGTAGTATTTTCACTTCTTATCAATGGGTCTCTATTTTTGGACATTACATGGCAACATGAGATCCCACTCGAACATTCAATGGTGTCATTCAGCTTTAAAGGCTATATAGATATTATACTCCTCTTTTTTATTTCAAATAGATATTAGATTAGAAGCTATAGATTAAAAAAATTACATAGAATAGAGCAGAAATAATTTGTTTGACCATGAAAATAAAAGAAATAATTCGTAATTTCAAAATAAAAATCTAAACCACTTGTGTTAAGATTAAAAAAAAAACATAACAGCATAGAAAATTAAAAAATAACGCTTTGCAGTTAGACCAACTACTAATACATTTATACAGGACAAATTCATATTCAACCCCCATTCACTTCTCCCCTCAACCAGCTACTTTTGTATAAAAACCTTTGCGGTTTATTAGAAAAGCCTTGAGTTTTAAAAGGTATGACTCAACAAGCTATGCACATCTGGATTTGGATTCGTTAGGCTGATCAAGGCTGTCCAGGATCGAACATTTTCAGGTCATCCCAAAGATATTCGATTGGGTTTAAGGGCCAGGGGACAAACTAGGTGACCCAGGGAGCCTTCAATGCAGCCGAAAGGTTGCTGTGTGTTCTCATGATCTGGGACTCCACACAATCCTGCAGGTGGACTCCAATAAGACCATCTCCGACATTCAAGGGAGTCATTATAAAAGGTCTGAATACTTGACTCCATGAGTCAATGGGAGAATTCCGTTTCTTACCGTTGAATACATTCTGCCTTTAAGCTTAAAATCCATAAAAAACAAATGATGTTTTCCATATACTCTAACATGAATTCAGTCCTCTAGAAAAAAAAGCAAGCACTGAAGTATTGGCTGTTTCTATTCGGCAGTTCCACATGCTGTATGCAAAAGGTTAATATGTACTATCCTATTCAACAGACGTGCACTTGGAAACAAAAGGGCCCAGGAAGGAAATATGACTCCACACATATTTTCACATCACAAGCCTCCAAAGAGCCAGAAGGACAAGACCACAGACGCTACACACACTGCAGTGAACTCTACAACACATGAAAGGGACTGAAGCATTGTGGTTGGGATGTTACAGCAATGAGCTCACTGGGCTAAAACCTCAGTCTTCAAAGTGCTGGATATGTCTCCGTTTCCCGTATCAATCAAATATTAGTCAGAATTAAACCAACCGTGTGTGAATATTAATTGCTTTTGAATACAAAGTGTAAATGACAAAGTCCTGTAGCAGGAAATAACAAACAAATACTGGTACATCTATCCATTATTTGTCAGTTGGTGCATGAATTAATACCTCGTGTGCTTTCAACATTGTCTCCTAACTTGTTACCAGACAGACTGGTTCAACTCATATGACCTTGCAAGGTAACCGTCCTGTTGGAAAAAGAACCACAGAACAACCGCCACAGAGGTAATAATTGACTTCTCACCCACTTCTATTATTGTCACACCCATGCGATGTGTAACCGGTGCCAACTGGGTCAGAGTGTAATATAAAGGCAGCAAACAAGCTGCTTATATTTTATTGGTATACAATTACACCTTCAAATAAGTGAAACTAAAATGAGAAAGTGACTTTTGTTCATCGGAGGAAAAAGAAACAGGAACATGATTCGCCAAGCTCGTTTGGTTGTATTTGACTCATACGGGGGGGGGCGGGAAATACATAATATATTTGTATAATCAAAATACACAACACTCCACATTAGACCACACCTATAAGTCCCAGTGAAAGATAAGCAATGATCAGACAACCAATAAGAGGACAGACTCTCCAGGACAGTCTTATTTATAGTCATTAAATGGATTGCCAGATAATATGTCAATTATCAAATAATGCCGAAGATAAAGTAAATCTCCATACTCACAAATCAGAAGTGTGTGCTTGGGGGAAAAAAAAAGAAGAAAACGTGTCCAAACATGTAGAGGTGAAGTTTATCTGAATGGCAGCGTGCTGCAATAGTCGCTATTAGAGGGACTCGCCCTGACCTCCAATAGACCTCCGGGGTTCTCACAACTATGAATAGCAGAAACACGCCCCTTTCAAACAGAAACACAGACGCATTGAGACACCTCCAGCCGCTCAGAGGGCAAACTCAAGCAGCAGGTCGATGTGATTTTTTTTTTTTTTCTTTCAAAACTCTCTTAAGAAATTGTGCCCAGAGGGAAACACAATACATATACATACACACGTTGGCTGTAACTCAAAATGTATGTGCGTCTGGGTAGGGAGAATAATTATGGCCGGAAAGGCAGTTCAGAAAGTTCTGATCTGAGGTGTTCAGGAAAGCATTTAAGATTGGCTTAAGCCTGATATGCACAAAGTATATGTACCGATTCTTTGAAAATCTCATCTGATTTCCACTTAAATATAAAATCTTCATCTCACGTTTGATACATTTTCAATGGAAGAGACAAGTGGAAGCTGTGGGAAACAAGTGATCGAATGTTAGGTGTGGATTTACGCGTTGCCTGCTGACGGTATCGGATATACAACAAAGACAGTACAAGGCAGCAAGTCTGAGAGTTCAACCAGCTGTGAAAGTGTCGAGGAGCGCAAGAGAAACCTTGTGTTACGTTGCTCCAACGTGCGGTGGGCGGTATGGATACAATCCTCATGTAAATCCCATCCTATATGCCATTGTATTGAATATGAAAATAAATCAGCATGTGACAAGCGAGGTACTTGCTCGCATTGATGAAAAAAGAAGAACTAACAGTAATTCTGCTCATCGATTCATATCATTACCCACTGTCAACAACTCATTAAAGGGAAAGATGGCATGGCGAGGCAAGATAGCAACTGAAACCGTTTATCTTTATGTTGCTGACCCTTAATCATTACTCAATCAGCAGAAATGTAACCAATGATTTATTTTTAATTATTCATTTCGGGAATTTATTCAAGTACAAACGTTTTACTATGAAGCTTTAGAAACGCCAGGATGTCGTGCTTTTTTTCTTTTCTTCTGTTACATATCATTATGATCAATGACAATATTTAGTCATTCAAATGTTGGGTGTCTCAAAGCATTCCTCTCTTGCACATGTCTAAATATTATTAACTGATGATGAATGAAAATATATGTCGGTTGCCGCTTTACTCTTTAACTTTCTGTCAGACGGCCTACAGCAGGCACATGCCGTTGGTGTCACGCTCAGCTGACAGCTCTTTGATGCAAAGGCTACTCCAACACGGCCTCCGCCACCACGTCCACTTTCCATACTTGGCTTGGGAGGATGACAAGCCAATGGCAGAGCCTGCTCACTGGTCACCCCACACCGTCACACACGGGGCAGCAGGGGGGCAAAAAAGAGGGGGAAAGGGCAGCCGGTTCATTTGACACATAACAGAACAGTATGATGAGCAGCAGCCGGCAGCACATACCGTGGAAAAACCACAGCCAGGAAGCTACGAAAAAAACCCCGAAGATAGTCGGTCAGTCACACATTGCAATTCTTCTGAAACACTCATGTTCCTCTTCCTCTAAAAACAAAGAGCAGTGCCAGGCTGAGCTGACAGTAAGACCGGGTGCTGAGCTCATCGCTTTGACCTCGACACGAGAAAACTAGCCAGTCAAACACACACTGTAATCCCATTTTGCCAAGAGGGACGCATTCAAGTCTCAGCTGCCGCGCGAAACAACGCAAAAAACATTTGCAGATTATCCGATGAATGGATTAGGTAACTGTCCTGCTCGTTCGTCACGCTAAAATGCCAAACATGGTTTTGTTCCAGAGTAGTCGACTCTCCAGCGACCCTCATTCGAATCATAGTTTGGTTCATACTGGCACCACAGGACTCTCAGGCCTGTGTACACATAAGGGCAATCCTTGGTATTTGCATGCAGACGGCGGTTTCTGGCTGGTGTATTTTTTTCAGGTCTTACCAAAAATGCAAAATCCCGAACACAAGTCCAAACTCATCAAGAATGAGTCGGTTTGTCTGGTTTAACGAGATCAACATCTACAGCGGTGAACGAGTGTCACTTTCCAGGCCCAGGAGTGCGTCATCTCAGAAATGCTGAATTTTACACACATTTGCCAACTCTGTTCCTGTTGTGTGAGGACAGGGTGCTTGACAAAGGGATCATTATTGAAAAAGAGAAAAGTGTGTACTGGTTCCCTGCTTTACCTAGAAGTGTGCGTCTTTAGGTTTGAAACTATAACCGACACAGGATAGGAGTAGGTAATGGACGATTGAAGTTGATCAATTCAAATGAAGTCAATGTCAGTATTCATAGGCTACAGCGTCAGTGACGGAAGAAATAGAAAGAAATAGAAATAGACTTTATTGTCTTTGTAAATAAGTAATGGTCTTTGTAAATAAAAATGGATACGGAACCAACGTTTCTTACGTTTGAAATAAGATTTAGGTAATAACAACAAAGACAAAATTGGCACTTAAAAAGAACAGTGGCCTTTGATTTCAAACAGAGTAAGACAAACTGTCCATTTAATTACACATGACTACTGCTAGGTGACCTGGAATTGAATTAGCCTTTAACACGGAGACAAAATGAAAAAGATGTTGGTGGGTGTCAGTGGGTAGTGTAAGAGGATGCAAATATATTGATTCTCTATTGATTCATTTCTAAAAATGCAAAAGTGTTGACATGAAAAATTCATGTGTTATTGACCTATTGGACCCAACCGCCAGGATCTCATTGAGGATTCAACTTTTTCACAAATAGTACAGCTTCCCCCCCAGGGGATGACTCTAAATAGAGGGATTGGGTCAATCTAATGTTTTACTGTGAAAAACCATTCACATATAGGTTTACAGGGTATATCGCGTGAAGTGACTCTGAGGTAACTATGAGTACAGATGTCTCATATGAGTGCAAAAAACCAGATGAATGGACTAAGGCGAGTTGTGAAACGGTGAACAGGTAGAAACATGAGCTTGCACGCAGGGACAATACAATGGGGTGAAGGGGGGGTGGAGAGACTTTCCGTTAGTGGAAGGGCTGGCTGCTGGGTAGGTGACGACGCTTGGGTGCATTCATCTGCTCCAACCCCCTGCCTTCCCCGTGTCCCACCTGCACAGGTCACACACTCAACCCTGACCTTGGGACTCAAAGGCTGACCTTGCACAAGTCCTCCGCGCTCAAGACTGCAGGTCCCAACCCCCCCCTCTGTGAAATGGCACACTCTCAGTCACATGGTCACACGGTGGTGAAATATACAGGGGAGGGAGGGTGGAGGATGGGGTTGTGGAACAAAGGTCACACACTCGTCAACAGAGTGTCGGTGCAGACGACTACTACACAGCATGTCAAAGAAAACGCAGTGTCACTCTGAACTGCCACAGTGACCGTGACCTATACTCAGCTTCAGCAGGTCACATTGTACTTTTTAAACTCCGTCATTGCATGGACATCAAGATCCTAATATTAAGCCCATTTAGAGAACAGTCGAAATAACACACTGCCATTAGCTGCAGTAGCTGAGTAGCTTAATCTGAATAAGCAATAATCAGCTTAAGACATTCAATCTATTTTAATCCCATTATCTAGATATGTATACGTCTAATCTGATTACAACATCCTGCAGGAGTTTTCACAGCAGTGGATGAAATGTAGACGTGGGCCTCTGCAACATATTTGGGAGAATGGGGGAAATATTTAATTGGTTCGAACCTAATGAGGATACAGACACAGGTCTACTGTCAGCACAGCAGAGCTGAAGCAATTATCTCTTTTATCAAAAAAAATCTCTTGTCGCCGTGATTAGTAACTCAAATTCTGCATTTCTGTTATCAGAAAATGACAATCCCAAACGCCTGACATGGTATATTCATGATATCTTTATTTTATCCAACACTCTGAGCCCACAGATATTCAGTTCACATAAAGCCAAAAATCTCCGCAAAGCCCCACACCGAAGGAGCTGGATTTAAGGAATATCAGAAAAAATAATCAATTAGCTACGGTAAATGACGGAATGGCTAATGGTAAAGCTTTCCAAGAGTTTCCACTGGAAAATTGCTTATTAGGAACATTTGTGGCAAAAATGTTCAGCTTTATTCTGGTACTGACCAAAATCACACGCCTGGGTGTTCGTCTACTTGCGAATCACAAGACCACAAAGTCTCCCTGTGTCTGCTCCGAAGCAAAAAAAAAAACACATGACTGCGACGGCACAGTCATTTTGCAACCATCCCATTTATGTCATGAAACTGCTCATGAGACGGGCACTGGCTGGCTCAAAATGCATTTCCTCCTTACTTCTATTTCAATGATGGAAAAAAAAAGGGAAGGAAAATGACACTTGAGCTACATTCCAAAGATTCCTGTCGGGGGAAGTTGGAACATCTTCAGTACCAAGCACATCCCTGAACTGCCCCGACCCCTTACCTCAACACAAACACACGTACTTGTATTTACTACTAACACAAACACATAGTCTAACACTGTCAGTCATGTACTAAACAGAACATGTATCACGCTAAGAAGAGTGAAGTAACCAAAATGAAGGGCCTCCGGATGTGCCTTCAGACTGTGTTCAGATTTGAACTGCTTTCAAATATCCTGATATTGTAGTGCAGGGCTAGATCATCATAAATAATGTACCTGACCACAATTAGTGGTGTTGTTGCTATTGTTTCTTCTCTGAGACGAAATAGCTGAAAAGGAGCCGCTGCTGTCTAATGTTTGCAGTGAAGTTGAAAAGGATCATAAAAGTGTGTTTGCTGGGGATGGTGACCGTGGCCTCCAAGCACAAACTGTGCCCAAAATATTTCTGTTGGGGGACTCAAAAATAAGGAAACGAAAGCAAATGGGGGAAAAAAAATTTGCTGAAAAAAGCCCAAATAAGGCATAACAGTAAACAGTCGGCAAATACAGAACGGATGGTAAACCAAAAACACAAGCTGAATACAACTGAGATCAAACCTATGGAGCAGACGTTGTGGCAAGTGTGGCACGGTATGAAAAGGTACTAAGGCCAAAGGGGTAAAAAATGAATAACCACCTTTTTCTGGCACATAGACAGTGAAAACGTTATGGGTTTATTTTGACACATTAACAAACCCACCAGAGGGGACCAGAGTATTGCTGTTTTAATGTTTAAAGAGAAGGCAGGAACCAGAGCGCCTTTTTTCACTGGACCCCACGGTGACACTCATGGAGGCCCACATCTTAAACAGACTATGTTCTGCAAGGTGTAAACAGGGATATGCATTATATAATCTTCCAGCAACTCGTGTAAGGAATCATAATAATGCATAGTGCAACAGACGAAAACCCACTCACTGGGGTTTGTTATTAGATGTTCATATTTCACGGAAACTAATGGAAGGCGTGTCTGCATGCGAGTGCCTTACACATTAAAACGGAAATAAGGAACTACTGATGCAACGCAGTGTGCAACTGGTCACTTCCCCCCGGGGGTGTCGTAAGGGGGTTACCGTGTCAGCTTTGGATAAGGCAGGAATGCCACGACATGCTCCCGATCGTCGTTACACTGCTCTTCTTCCTTCTCATCACAACCTCAGCCTGTTGACAAACAATGGCGTCAGTGTCACACCAGCTGGATCGGGCGCCGACAGGAGGAAAAGCATCACAGCAAAGTGTCGTTACACTCGCGCACGCACGCACGCACGCACGCACAAGCACACACAGACGGTATGTGATCAGCTCTGAGGCTACGTCTGTGTTTATTTTTCGAGGATAGCCATCACACACGCACACCAACACACCGTTGGGCAAACAGTGATGGACACAATATTCCGATTACCGGCAACACAGCGACGCAACACGGTGTCATCAGGACACCGGGGCACAACAAAGTTTGGACGTGGAGAAAAGATGCGTAACGTGGCTCGGGTGTGGGTAAAGAAATCAGCACAAAGGCGAGTAAAAAGCAGCCGCATCCTGCTTCCAACCAACACCTGCCCACGTGAAACACCAGTACACATGCAACAGACACACGCCTGCAAACACACAACTGCGTTGTTGAATGATAATACGTGTTCACTCACCACTGCGCGGCAACAGATCCTGACACTCCAACCTGGATCCTGGAGAAACACGAGCAACAGCGGAGCTCCACATTAAGTGCAGCTGCTGCGTGTCTCCGCCAATCACAGGCCGCGTTACTCTGCCCGCACAGTGAGAGGCCTGCAGCCATTGGCCAACGTTGTCACAGCAGAGGCAGACGTGCATGTATCGCGTCAAACGTGCAGGCGCGTGGTGCCACATCCTGTACACACAACAAGTTTAAAGTTACTTTACTTCCAAAGTATTCATGTACTTTAATGCCAATGTTGAGGTGCTTTGTTTGACACTAACTCCACCCTATCCCTTCACATTGATTTAAGAGGTTAAGTTAGTAGTAACTTAAACACACACATGGGCTGATCCAATAATAAAATATCCTGCACTAATGAGACGTGTTGGTTTTTCATGCAATATTTGCATTGCAGCAGCTTCATACAGCAGCAACATGCAAACATGAGTTCAAATATTAGCTTCACTTCACTTATATATATATACATATATATTATTTTGCTCAATATTAGTAATATCTAAGAAAGCATAAGTGTTTAGGTTGTAAATATTAGATTGGTAAAGTCAGATCATATGTTTTTTTTTTCGTGATAGCTCTCCTATGAATCTCAGTGAGCATGAAGGCCACTGCAATGGCTATAGTGTTCCACAAGAGGGAGCAATTTCGCTCATTTCGAGGTTGAGTAGGTCTTCTCAACTCACAAATCTACGTTTTTTTAAACCTAAATTCTGTCAGTATAGAAAATAAATCACTTAAAAGACAAGATATAACAAGTCTGTGACTCATAGTAAACAGGAACAACAGTGATACTGTAATATAATTTGCATTTACTGTGAGATGATAGTAAAACATATATTATTAAAATAATATAAAATACCCGTTGTTGTATGTACTGTAACGTTTTGCCCTGGTGGCTCCTGTTCTGAAAGGGGACCGTAGCTGCTGATCCATGTGGTCTCCACTCAGCCTGTAGCTCATTTCCACGGGCTCACTGGGGACCGTGTGAACCGCTGCACTTCAGGCTGAGGGTGGCGCGCCAAGCCAAAGGATTGTGCCGGGGAGCCACAGAGGTCACCACGGGTCAGAGCGCAGCGCCTGACAACCCGAGGAGCTGCTGCTGCTGCACACTGAGCTGCTGTCGTCAATTAGGCTCCACGGACCCTGTTGTAAACAGGTTACACTGTTAATACTGGTGATTCAAAATCAAACACGAATCCAATAAGCAAACCCGTTGAGTCACATCAATCCGAAATAATTTACCCATTGGAATCAATAAACAATTTATTTTCTATCCTATTCTATTCTATCAATCTACTTTTACATTCTTACAAGAACATTATCTATATTTTTCAATTTAAGGAACATGGCTGCAAATAAGTGGTTGCATCATCAGCTTGCTGACAACAACATTGATTACGCTTCTCTATCAGACCAGCGATGCACGTTATTAGTATGAACCCACACACCAGTGAAACTGTGAACTACACACATGTGTACACTTTGTGTAATTTGATGGACCGTTGTGGGTTGTTATGTCGGTAAGAATCATACTTGTGCCACCTGACTTATTTCGGTTTTCCAAACCATTTTCTTCACTGTACTTAAAATAAAGTAAACATGGAGTTAGCTTTAACTCATACATTACCATGCACATATAATCTATGGACTATTTAATATGATTATCTTTGATGTTTATCGTTACAGGTGAAATTGTGCCTTAAAATGATAGAACTGGAAGTATTTACTTAAAGTTATGACAGCTGCTGTGCCAACAGAGGAAAATACATCTTAACTTTACCTATCTACTCAAATATTATGGTAAATTATATTTATTATTTCGCTCAGCTTTTATCCTGATTATATATATATACAGTATATTTTAATAATATGACTTCTATATTTTATTCACAATAATACGTTTTACGCCTGACGTTTTCCCGGACGCCCCGAATATTGTCAAATATATTAGTCGGTTGCTTGGAAATACAAGACACCCCGGCAAAATCAAACTTTCCAGCAGCTTATATAATTTTTCTCATTTATTTTAGGAACAATTTTGCTCATATGTCGGCTGCCATGAAACAATGAGTTTTTAAATCACAGCAATGGCACCGTCACATGATGCCAAATAGGCTACAGGGTAAAGGAATATACGTAGTGATTTGTCAAATATTGAACACAGACGAACATATGAATAGAAACATGGCCAATAATATGTCACAAATTACGATAAAACAGACAATGGAACAACAAATGTCACATTAAAGTAGCGCAAAAACAGTTATAAAGCAATATCCTGACGCATCATTTTGCTTTTGTTCTGTCACACACTTGGCGTTAAAAAAAATCCGTCAACAAAATGTATCGCTATTTAATTCACTTATTTAAAAGGGGGTCTCGGGATATTTCAGTGGACAAACACATAAAAAGTGTTAAAAACTGCACAGACAAGTAATTGGATTTTATGCCCCCGTCCCGCCCGCTCGCGCTTTTCTCTCCACGGTGCTCTAAAACTCTCCAAACGCTTCAGATGTCTTGTGAGCTTTTCTTTATCAATCTCTACCGCTTTTTATTCTTGGAGATCGCTCACAGGATCAAATATATCCAAGCACGGCGAAAGTGTCGAGATTAAAACGTTCTCAGTGGTTCAAAAAACGGAGCAAACTGTTTTGGCGCATGAGAGCAGTTCGAATCTGTGAGAAGGAGCGCACACAATAAACCTGTTGTTAACCTTGCTGTGAAAATATGTTTGAAGAAAACAGCCAATTGTTGTATGAAATGTATTCAAGTATAAAATAATGCCCTTTGTTTGGGGGGGAAAACTTCAGCAATGTGAGGGTACAAAAGTCCCCTGTGGCATTTACTAGCAGCCTTTGTGCAGTTTGCGCTTTGGCGTCTCCACTTGGCGCATTACCCAGGCCCCTTTAAACGCGATTGTTTCTTTCTTTCTAATGACATTTACCGGATCAAAACATGCTGTTAATTCGATCAGAAAGCTTCACCCTTCATAACAATAGCAGTATAATTTCTCCCAAAGTTTGTTAAGTTGACCGAAATTAGGCAAATGAATAGGGGTCTCCAGGCTACCCATCTTGCAGGTGACGGGGAATAATGCGCGTTCACACCAGCTGCATTCTTCTTTATTTCTCCCTTTCTTTCACAGCATTATTAAAATTTAGGCCAATGAAACTATTCATTCGACTGAATAGACATTTTCTTATAGGATAATAGGATACAAATTGAGCCTCTCCAAAGAGTCGCCAGTGGTGGGTAACCCTCGTGTGCCAGAGGCTGCTGGAGACGCTGGCCTTGACGCAGACGACGCTCGTGTGCCAGGGCTAATCACACACCTGCCTGGGAGTCCAACAAAATAAAGAATGTAAACAAAAAGCTTGCCATCTCTCATAAAAGATGGACGTGTCACCAAGTCGTGTGAGAAACGCCGAGAACAAACGGGGGGACTCTGTCTCCAAAAGATCTCCCCTGAACTTGGCGGAACAGCCTATTAAAGGCTTACTTAATTACTCTAATGACACTGGACAGGCCTTAAAACTCGGACCGGGCTTGGATGAGAGTTAAGATCGCTTGCTGGGATTTGTAAACAGGCGATCGTGTGAGAAACGCGACTTGGAAGAAAGAGGGTTTCTTTTTACGCCGGCTTTGTTTTCGGTGCGCACTGTGCGCCCCGCCGGATCAGGCGATCCCAACGCTCAGTTCTTGTTTCCCGCCTGGGTTCTTACTATGCAAATAATATTCCAAACGTAATCACGTGTCTTTTGAACAGCCACGTGGATTAACAAAGCAGGTTTGCCCCCCTGCTAGCCCATGGCTTTGGATTTTTTACTATTTCTTTAACTGATCCTAAATGCACACATTTACCCAAAGCATGGCTCTAATCCCATGGAATAATTTACACCATGAATGCCAGAGTCCCTAGGAGGATCCCTTTATAACGACCAGTTTACTCCTCGCACCTCAGTCTGCGCCTCGTCCTGTCAGAGCAACGTCTCCCTCTGACTGAGCCGAGATTCTTTTAGACCTTTTTAGAAATTGATCGATGGCATCGAAGATGAAAGACAGAAAGGTACGCGCTCCATGTGCGCTCTGCATCTCGGGGACTGACTTGCTTTGGCAACGTGACATTTTTACACGTTTGTGTTGCAATTTGGAATTTTGTACTTGACCATTTTGAAGAAATAGTGTCGAACTATTGTCTGGAGTGACCTTTACGCTAATGGAACAGAAAGCTAGTGTGCACCTGCTTGTGGCACACGTGAGTGAGATGACAAGGCGCAACTTGATAGCCGTCTAATAATTACGCGGGGACTGGGGACCTAGATGTTGTTAATTGCGTTACAAACATGTAACCTGATGTGTTAAACGTGTTAAATGATATGTTAACTACGCTCAGCGGGACGTCAAATTTACACCACCAGTCCACAGTGCAGATTTCTGTTGCGCGCTCTGGAGCAACAAAGCGCTCTGCGCGCAAAAGTCGCCGAGAGCCAAGAGTATGGACCTCAGCCAGAGGATTTCTCTGCTCACTAATTCGCTTAATTTACGCGTGTTTTAGATGGTAAAATACGTGTAAGCGCAATTATAGTTACCCGGATTCTATTTCCTTTTCTCATGAGGTATTTTCTTCATTTTTTTTTCAACAGAGAACTCCCATCTCTCACAAAGTGATCGAGAAACGAAGACGGGACCGTATTAACCGCTGCCTCAACGAACTCGGGAAAACTGTACCAATGGCCCTGGCAAAACAGGTATTGTAAAATGTGTAATAGTTACTTATATTACTACACAATATTGATCGTTTCAGAATAGATGTGTATGTGTATTAGCACTTCTACAGAATTAACAGTGGCGGCCAAAGATTGTATAACGCTGAATTATGTATTTAATGGCTTGGTAGAATTCTGGAAAACTGGAGAAGGCAGAGATCCTAGAAATGACAGTTCAGTATCTGCGAGCGCTGCATTCGGCAGATTTTCCCCGTGGGAGAGAAAAGGGTAAGTCAACTTTTTACGCAGCACTTTTCCACTTTACGCATTCAATCCGTCACCGTTCTCTCAACAGAACCAAATGCATGATATTCGTGCTGATTACAGAATTGTGGAATATGTGTGTATTTTTGATATAACTCAGCGTTAACCTCGGCACTATCGGTTTAATAACTTTTAATCGGGTTTTACGCACAGGAATCAGTCTGAGAAAAACACTTGGCGCCAGCTCAAGTCTCATCCACAGACTGTTAATCGCTGCTTGTTTTGATAAATTCCAGGTGAACTTCTCGCTGAGTTTGCGAACTACTTTCACTACGGATATCACGAGTGTATGAAGAACCTGGTGCACTACCTGACCACGGAGGACAGAGCTGAAACCAAAGACATAAAGTACGCGCGCATTCTCGCCTTCCTGCAGTCTAAGTCCCGTGCGGTCACGGAGCCCGTGTTCGGTGCCGTCGCCTCGATGCCAGAGCCATCAGACTACTTGGGCCAGTTGCACTCCTCCCCGGAGCACCAGAGCCACAGTCCATCCGACTCAATGTACCCACAGAGTGCGCCGGGACACTTCTCCTGGCACAGCTCGGCGCGCAGCCCGAGCATCTCGTACCCAGCAGTGCCTCTCTCTGCGCACACACAGCAGCACGGTGGATACTTGTCGCCGGTGCAGGGACTCGATCACCACTATTTCAACTTCATCGGTCACACGCACGCTAACACGTTCAGTTTGCACAGTGCGCAACACGCCATGTAAATACTTGTGCCATGCTATGTTGTTATTTTTATTTATATGATTGTGAATGATGGAGACTGTCTCTGTAAATGTTGTAAATAAATATTTCTGACTAAAATTCAGCCAACTCTGTCAACTGTCGCCATTGGTGTGTTGTTTAGGTGGGGCATGAGCCGCTCCGTGCGTAAAGATCATTGAAGTTATTTTCAACCCCGCCGGATTAAGAACGCAGTGAGAGAGAGAACATATTTTCAAGTGCCACCTCATTTTAAATAAATGAATTATTTGAGATTTATAAGCGATTTAAATGAAAATGACGCTTTGTAAATTATGACAACGTGACTTCACAGGTGAATCACGTTGACCAGAAAACTGGACTCAAATTGAATCATACGTTCCAAAAGGTCTCAGTATTTATGGTGTATGCAGAAAATGCTCAACATATTTTGCTATAGTCTGCTTCAGAAACATGCTTAAGGCCTAATCTGTGGGTTCAGTGGGTGACACAGCAGGTGTAAACATGAACCCGATTCCCATAGAGCCAACCCCTTAAACTTAAACAATCTCTGCACTTAACAAGAGCATTGATTCCTCCAACACTCCCCCTTCCTCACAATTCACATTTCATTCAACAACACAACATGAGTAAATTTCTTTCATTCAAGCGGTATAGAATAGTGTTATATGGGATCAAAGTAACTTGACGAGAAATAAGCAATAGTTACTTAAAAGGGTCGCAGTAGGATAAAGACTGTCCTTTAGACACATTTTACTATATCCATATATTTAGTGAGGCTGTTTATTATACGAAAAATGTGACATTATGCAGGGAAGGGAGCCACACTGGTTAAAATGAATTAACAAGTAAAGTCTGATTTTTCTTTAGACAAACCGAGAAGCTATAGAGCAGCATTGCATAGCCATGAGGCCAATGGAACTCTGAGCAAAAATCAACCTGCTCTTGAGCCTTTGAAACGTTTTTTTTTTCCTCACTCAGTGAAGGAAAGCCATATTGAGACCAGTTAGACGTTCTTTGCATCCCAGAGAATAAGGAATTACCCCGTTCAAAAGAGATGTGCTTTTGGCAAGCTTGTGTATATGTGACCGCAGCATCTCAATAAATGCATTAATCTGCTTCCAGACCCCTTCTGTTTTTCTTTAAGTAAGTTGTATAGCATTGGATTGTAAGAAAAAAAAAAAAAAAAAAGAGGTAGAAAGGAGAAAGAGAATGGGGGAAACTCCTTGTTGTTTCTTGCTTTTTTGAAACCCATTGTGGTGTATGTGAAAAGGGAGCGATCTCTGCGTCCTTGTGCTTCATCCTTGAGTGACTACGAAGAAAAATAATCAACACCATGAAATCAAGGTTTCTCTCTGACACTGAGTGCAAGAAAACACCTATAGAACCAAGGCTGAAGCAAGAAGCAAAGCCGAAATCGGTGCACAAGTCCCTCTCCTGTGTCACTTTAGGCTCCTGTACCTGAGCCTGGACAAAGAATGTTGGTGTTTCATATAGGTGTCCCCCTCATGTGTCGGTGTATAGACATACAGGATGGACGCGGGAATCGTTTGCGGATGGACGGGTAGATAACGGATGCATGGATAAGCCCACATTAATCGCCTGGATGGATGGATAAGCCCACATTAACCCGTCCCCGACCAAGAAGACAGGCAACAGTTGCCATGCAGATGGAAAAGTGACAATACGATAAAAGAGGAAAGCTTTTGAAGGAATACTTGGATCCCTGCAGCCCCAATATTGGTTTAAATCCTGACCCCAAGTAGGAGAAAAAAAGACTTATGTGCAGCCAGATGAGAGAGATTTAGCCACAGCACATCACATGAATAATAATAAATTGGGCTGGGATTTATTTTGATTTTTTCTCAAAAGGGACTCCACACCATTTATTGTCATGTAAACTGAGGCGGGGTGTTAAAGCTTGAAGCCGAAGAATGTTTATCTTTCACATTAATATCACATGCTGAACACTGACAATGTGCTATTTTGAAAAAAATATTCATTACCCAGTCATCAAAGAAAACAACCAACGCACTCAGATCTCATTGCTTTTGCCTCGACGAAAATGTAGTCAGGCAGGTTTACGAAGAGAAAACTATTTGTCTCATCCTGTTTAAACAAGCAAAACTTTAAAAATGTATATATATACAGTATATATATATAAAAATGTCCACAACAACATGAGGGTTGAAAAGAAGACTTTTTTCAGCAGTTTTAGCAGAGTTGGGAATTTTTGGTGCAGCTACAACTAACCCCTAAGCATACATGGAAACAGGATGTAAGGCATCAAATAATTTGCTCTAAAGTTGCTGTCCAGCCGTTTCCAGACTTTGGTGCTAGAATGTAAACAAGCACATTTCCTAAAAGGTGTCACTATGCCTTTAGGGGATTATGAACATTGGGAAACTTCAGCTGTGGCCTTGAGAGGGACGCGAGTGCTGATTTGATCCTTGCACCTTACCATCACCAGTGTGTGTGTGTGTGTGAGTGCGTGTGTTACTTGGTTACTGTCTTGCTTTGGGAGCGATGCCAAAGAAGTACATAAGCTGTGAAGAATCCAACAGTCAGTCAGTCTGGTGGGTAATCAAAGTGCTCCAGATCCAGGGCATCAGATCTATGCTGGCTCACCTCAGGATGGTCGCCTGATCTACAGCATGAAAAGATAGAGACAGAGAGCGGGGGAGGGGGGGGGGGCGTGGGGTTGAGATAAACAGAAACAGTGTGAGAGTGCTAAGAAAAAAAAAGGAGGGGGTGGAAAGGAATGAAGATCTTTCCCACAGCAGATACCACTATCTCACAGGGTTTAAAGGGCCCCCTTTCTGTAGACCCCGCCCCCCCTCTCTCTCTCCACTCCTCCCCCTTCCTCCACTCACCAATAATGCCAAAACTTGGCAGCCAACCCAGCACATGAGCAACAGTTTCCCATCAGAGAGAGGCAGCCATCCTACTGCCTTGGCACCAGCCATGTCTGGAGAATGGCGGCCACTGTAAGGGGAGAGCAGACATGAATGGCGTCTGTTTGGAGAACAAACAAAAAAAACAAAAACACACGGCAGCACATATCAATGCCTTTTGATTGTCTGGGAGGGATTCTGGTGAGAGCTTACCACTGCGCGAACGATGATGATCTGATGATCAGCGTTTTTCTAAGGGAAAGGTATGGAAATAGAGGGGTATAATTCATAAATACGTCTCTATTCATCTTTTTTTTTCCGGTATTTGTTCCAGGATGAGAGAAAATTACATTAATCCCGGAATATCTGCTGTAAAATCTGACATTTGCTGTCGGAGGACTTTCTATGGTCGCCCGTGCCCCCTGCTAAGGGATGAGTGCTTCACCTTTTTACACTTGGCACAACCCTCTATGTGCTCGCCAGCGATGCCATCAGATTATGCAAATCCATGGAGATGTCCTATTCAACACTACCTCCATTTAGAACTGAGATATTTGAGCCAAAAATGAATGGAGCGATAAAAGAGGCAGTGTTTTAAAGAGAGGGAGAGCAGGGACGGGTCAAAGACATCTCCGACATACATGAAAACATAATGAATACTGTACAAAATATCCCACTGTGGAACGTGGTTTAAGTCACGGCCTCACTTCTCCTGCCCTTTGTCTTTGTCTGTTTAGTAAAGTTTGCCTTGTGTACAGCCGTGCCCCCCCGCCCCCCCACCCCCACGCCCAAACAATCAGAGAAATACAGAGGTAAAGAGAGGCATGGGAACAGCCCAACAAGCGTGCAACAACACACTATAGAAGCTGTGTTAAATAAAACAAAAAAATCCCTGAACCCACCCCCCCCACGCGCACACACACACACACACACACACACAAACAATAAGAGAAATTGAAACAAACTCTTGTTATTCATGGGAAAAAAGAGCAAGCTTGTTAACTTGCACAATTAAGGCATCATTTGCCAAGAGAAAGTGGGGTTCTTTGTTTTTGGGGGGACAAAAGGTTGAGAAAGTGTGTTTTAGATCGGTCGCCGTGCGTTTCACGAGGGTGGGTTTGGTCCTCTGGCGTGCCACAACAAGGGGCACTTTTGTCAAGAGCACAGACAGTGTGACATCGGAAAGTGTTTGAGATAAATCAGGTGATTTTGCATGGTAGTTAAACAAAGAGCGCCATACATTCCAGTTCCTGTATGTGTTTATAAAGGGAGTATGAGTTAAAAAGGGAGGCAAATAAAACAACACCATGTGAGTAATTTCCCAAGACGTTTCCAATGGAGTGGCATAATTTATGTTTTCGGGGCCTTTTTGTTCGAGGCTAATGGCATTAAGTTTGACAACATCAATAAATTATTCATACATAAAAGAATATATTAAATCAGAGAGCTGACTAATAAAGATATTTGCCTAATTTTGCATTTGTCTAGAAAATGAGAGAGGAGATGCAGATCATTTAATAAATAGTCCAATCTAGTGTATTGATTTTATACACTCAAATGTGTATGCCTGAGCAAATAAAACCAAAAACTACGAACATGGCTGGATAAGATAAGAAAATAAGCTTGGAGTTTGCCGAAATTATTGGATCCTGGTGTTGATAGAGAAATAACGTTTTCTTGTTAATGCATACACAGGAAAATATTTGCAAAAAAGACAGCTGCTATCTTGAACTTTTGATTGTCCCGCTTCCCAGTTCATTCACTTCTTTCTCAATCCGAAATACAAGTGGACCAGAGGATCTCAAAACACACTGGAATATCCATCTTAGCATTCAATGATGACCGGGAGCCGTTCCTTCAGCTCGAATCACTCACATGCTTGTGAGACCTCGTTCACGTGCGGAGGTCTCTTTCAAAAAGACCTTTCGGTGGCTACCCCCGGCGCTTTATTCCGGCCATAAAAACCTCCGTAGAGATAACGCTTCAGTGGCGAGTGGAGAATATGAAAACTGACATCAGGATTCAGAATGCAAGATGAAGCTTTTTTTTTTTTTCTGTGAATCCGAAAGCCCATGTGTGTGATGTGGTCAGACAAACTTGACGCCCCAGTCGACTCTTTGCAGGGCCAAAAAGAAAGGCTAGATAAAACCCGGAGTTCCTAATGTGCTCCCTGTGCGCTTGGCTGGACTGGTGAGGGGCGAGCGCGGTGCGCTCGGCCTTTTGTCCGGCGAGATGACGGCCGCTCCGCTGTGTTGAGCAGTGTCCAGGGGCCAGCGTAGGGCCAGCGAGGTGGGGCCCCCGGGGCTCCAGAGGTCACCCTCTGAGGTCATCGTCTGAGTCACCAATCTAGAGAAAGAAATAAAGCTGAAATGAAATCAGACACTGAAGACTTCATCTCTAGTGACGGTGTGCAGTCAAACTGAATAAGATAATGTTTCGCGTGTGAATGTCGATAGTGAGACTGAGCGCTTTTACTTTGAACTGAAAGAGTTCTTTTTTTTCAGGGGAGGGGCAGCTTGGGTTCAAAAGGGGAAGAAGCAGAACCAAGGAAAGAAATGCACACACCAAGGGGAGACACACAAACACACACACACATCTAGAATGACCGGAAAAACAAACAATATCACGAATTTCAAGACTATTCCATTTAGTTGTGAAGTGCTACCACTAGCAGTCATGGTCATCGGACCTATGGTTGTGTGGTCATCGCGGCGGCGGGCGAAGCGGTCATCCGCTGGCTGACCTCACCGTGACCTTCACAGCAGGGCACCCATGTCGGACACCAAGAACATGATGCAACACAACACAGGCTATGGAAACAACAGCCACATGAGGCATTTTGTTGGAAACAAGAAATGTCATTCATCCAATGAGACAAACTGTTAATTTCATTAACATTTTAAATATAGTTCTTAAATTACAATCCCAGACGCACATATTTTATCAAAGCCCTGTGCGTTTCAAGGTTTGTGTACATGAACTAATCAACAGAGAATCAGATTGCACCGAAACCGTCCTCCGTGTCCGCAGCACGAGTCCAGCTGGGGACATCTTTTTTAGGGCCTCAGGCCACCAGGGCGCACTAATGAATCTCAACTTTGAGAGCATGAAAAAAAATCATCTTCAATTCATCCAGACTTGACAGTCCTGTTTGCTTTATCCCTGCTTGCAGAGCTACCTATTGTCTCAGTGTGGTTAACTAAAAGAAACAAGTTGCGTTTAACCTTACACGCTCATTATACTTACTCAGTAGTCCACACTGCTAACACTATGAATGTCCGCACCTGCACATGAAATAACATTACTAGTGCATTTGATCATATTTTATTGCATACCATAATTTCTACTCTCTCAATGACTTGATTTAATGCAAAATATCAGTCCTGCTGCCCCCGCTGAATGCCTGCTACTAGTAAGACACACACACACACACACACACACACACACACACATCAACACAGATGGGTGCTTTTTAAGCACAACATTGATGGCCATTAGGGAAACAAACAAGGGTTTAAGAGTGCATCATTCAGAGTTGGCAGCTCTCCATGCCAGCAGGCCAACACCGCAGGTGACTCTCACGGCTCCCAAGGGCGCCTGGGATCTATTCAGAGCAAAGACTTAACTGATTCTCTGAGCAGAGTGATTAGGCTTGACCTTGTTTGGGATCAGATATTTATCCATACAAATAAAGCTCAGATTAAATGTGCATAACCTTTGTATGCTATCGTTGAGAAGAAAATAAACAATATCTCTGTGTTTCCAAGTGTAAAAGATATTTTAAAAGTTATCCGATATAGTAATACAGATAATAAATACTGTAATAAAATAAATAGATGTCCGTGTTTCAAGATAATCGCAAGTCAAGTCTGAACAAAGTAATATAAGTATAAGTAATATAATTATAAGTTCATGAGTGTCTAATAGTGAGATGATAAGATAAAGCAATGTCAAACATTGAGGCCTACGCCTATGTAAAAGTTTTAATTTCTATGGTGTGCTTCAGAGAGAGAGAGAGAAAGAGAGAGAGCAAAATGGGAGGATTAAAAACGGACAGAGAAAAAAGCCACTGGTCGTGGTGAGAAGACACCCACAGATAACACTCTGAATGGCCGCTTACGCCTCTCCTTTTCTCTCCCCATCATAAGATGGGAGGGCAGAGCAAAAGGACTAACAAGATGCACATTTTACATTGAGAACTGTTATTGTTCCCCTTCCTAATCTGGCCCACCATCTGAGAGGAGGGCTGCGCTAAAGAGCAAGGGGCTTTCACGGGAGGACGAGAGCCAACTTTGGGATATGGGAGGAGAGAGAGAGTAAGAGAGAGCGAGAGCGAGAGAGAGAGAGAGAGAGAGACGGGAGGACGAGAGCCAACTTTGGGATATGGGAGGAGAGAGAGAGTAAGAGAGAGCGAGAGCGAGAGAGAGAGAGAGAGAGAGAGAGAGAGAGAGAGAGAAAGATGGGGGGTGCAGGGGGTTGGTCTTTGGCTTTAAGGAGGGGATCAGTTGGGGAAGTGTAGAATGGATGTTTCTTTTTCTCTATGGGGGGAACTTTGTA
Source organism: Colistium nudipinnis (assembly GCA_016785305.1). NCBI lineage: Eukaryota > Metazoa > Chordata > Actinopteri > Pleuronectiformes > Rhombosoleidae > Colistium > Colistium nudipinnis. The sequence goes on from JAFBJU010001182.1 coordinate 26,003, forward strand.
TTTGACTGTTGTTTGTATCTGTCTTTCAGTGGCCTGATCCCCGTGGGCCTGGACAGGGAGATGCCTCTATATGTGTTTGCAAGTGTGGAGTAGAGTGTGTGTGTGTGCGTGTGTGTGTGTGTGTGTGTGTGTGAGGCAGAGAGAGAAACTGATGGTGGGATCTACCCCTCTTCTTTCCTACAGCTGCAGCTCAGCGGATTAGCCGTCATCCACAAGGCAACATTACACAAGTAGCCTTTGAACAAAAGTCATGGATACTATTAATGATATGGTAATCCGTAATGGAGCTACCTCCCAGTAGTGATTATACTGACATGGGAAGAATGTCCGAGAGTCCTGGACGCAACTACCCAAACAACACTGTGGCTATTGTTGGCAGGCCCGCACCTACATCCACTGGCCTCAGCCGACCAACAATCCCTTCCTGCTACACGCACACACACACACACACACACACGCAAACTGCCCCCTGCCTTTTTGACACCCGTCCCTCCACCCCCGATCACCCTATGAATAAAAATGAAAACCCAAAAATGGATGGAGAGAAAGAGAGGGAGGGACGGGGTGGGAGCGGAGGGGAGGAAAACAAAGTGTCTTGGCCAGGATCAGCCAGGGATTTCTCCCCATGTGGTTCCCACACACCGACTCTCTCCCTCTTTACCATCCTCGTCCATCCTTTCTCCGCACAGTCGGGGAAGACCACACAAACACTGAAGAATTTATTCCGGGACGGTGGCGCAGAGGACGAGACGGGGACGGTAGGAGCCACCATGGTGGGTGTGGAGGAGGTGGAGGTGACGGCGGGCGGGGGGGGGGGGGGGGGGGGGGCGCCCGGTTTGGGGGGGGGGGGGGGGGGGGGGGGAGAGGCCACTGTTTGCCTGGGTAAATGGCTCTCGGCTGGACAGGCTGGGTCACAGCAGGGGTTGTTTAACACACACAAAAAAAGCTGCCTTTTTTTTTCAGTCCAAATACCAATATCCAGTGTCCAGCCAATAATCCACCCTGATGTTACGGAGGTGTGTCACAACCGTTCAGGAAGTGGAAACATGCGCATGATGATAACCTATATCATATCAATGATGCGGAAGTACATGGAATCGGTCATCTCTGAAAACAGTGTCTCATATTTTCTTAAAACCAACAGACAATAAAACTCAATTATTATCCAAAAATGAATGGATCCGTTTTTTTTTTTACCTGAAAGTTTCGGTGGTTAGGGGGTCGTCTTTCAGATTCAACACATTAGATCATTTATTCATGACTTTCCAGAATTTTATGAGAACTGCCCATACGAGCCATTTTTAAATGATGATGTTACACGTATGATGGCTATACATATAGAGTCGGTGTAATTTATGTCACTGTCTTTGGCTAATTGTTTCTACTAACCGCATACCTAAGCCAAGTTTAACGCCTTCTTCGTCCAGATCTACGGCAGCATTTATTGGGTTCCTCCAATTACATGGAAATGGATTGGGAAATTTCCATCTCGAGTTTGAGGCAAGTACTCAATAAATAACAACATGAATTGTGTTGAAGGGGTAGACCAACAATTCTATACTAAACTACACACTGCAATAAAGATGGAGAGTGTGAAAGAACCTGGCATACTCTCTATAGTATATAATGCCATATCATATGTGAACGTTTGTATCTGTGGCAAAGATCCCAATATACTGTACGTGGGCATACATTTCTCAGACAAATAGTATGTTTCCCTTAAACCTTCCCTGTCCGTCCACAATGACTCCGTTTCCTTGAATGTAACAACACCCTACAGGAGACACAACACACTTTGCAACGAGTACGCTGGCCTACATGTCTATCTGTGGGAAACTGTGAAAAGTGCCCCTCTAATATGAGCTCCTTTTTCAATCACAGCAGCATGTAGGTGCTGCCCACTCAGACGAATCGTTCATATATTCTGCAGGCAGGCAGACGCAATGATTTCCTTACATGAGAATCAGAAAGCTGCAAAGGGCAAATTTTGATTTTGAAATATTTCAATTCAGACTGATACAGGATGCTGCATTTACATTACAGAAACGCATCGCCTACTTGTATCAATTGAAAAACGGATGAACAATACTCACAGGCCTGTGGTTTGACAAATCTTACAGACAAATATCAATGTAGGCCAAAGTCAAACCACTTTGTGTGAAGTTGCACACATTTCGCCGGGGAAACCCTTCCCAAGACCATTTTGAAGCGGTTCATTTCAAGAGGGCCTGGTTAATTCATGCACATTTACAAACAACATTTAAAATGCCACTTCTTAACCATTGGGTTGCCTCCGGAGCGGCCGTCTTTGTAACCTGCTCTGTCCTTGCTTGACTGATATGTCAAAGTTGAGGACACGGCGGAGAGCTTGAGAATGGGAAATGCCACACAGGCACTGACACCGGGATCAATCCGATTGGAATGATTTAGCATTTCTACGTTTTGAATAAAAATGAGAGCGCTAGACGGTGGAGCAGTTTGATTAGCGGGATCCCTAAGTCCCTGGAAGCCGTCGTGGCCTTTTCTCTCTTCCTTCACTGCCAGAAGAAAAGTCCTCTTTCTCTCTTTTCACAAGTCCCTTGGTACCCCAGCTTTTTCCTCACTGTTGGTATTACAAAATCCCCATTCAAAACAACCCTTGTCACCTGTCAACTAAGCCCAGGCTGGTTTGCTAGGTCTTTATCCTCAGCACATACACTCGCACATACACAGAGGCTGACTCCCAGCCCCCACCCCAGGCCATTTATGCACGTATCCCCAAACCCCCCCCCCCCACCCTACATTCATACAGATACAGACACAACTGCAAATCCCAACCGCACACACACACACACACATGCCCACCCACTCATCCATGCTCACACACTAAAACCACATGTCTGAGAGCTGTTACTATAGCAGTTTAAAATTCATTACCTTGTTCCCTTTAAACAAACGTCCACGGCGGGATGGGCTGCGTGGACTTCATGTGCACGAAGAGAGTCAAGGCTGTTGCATCGTGGGCCATTCTGAGCCAACCTAACGGGAGAGAGGAACACCATCAAGCACAGTTATAAGATAGAGGTAAAAGATAAAAGCACATTTTGGCAAATGTCTCACTTCCTGATTAACCAAATATCCCAATACAATAAACAGCTAACAAAATGCTTGTTTTTTTATGAGTGAAATTATAGCTGGTATGTGTTTCTGCGCATATCTGCTTTTATTATTCCACATGGGGTGCATTTAAGGCTACTTATAAACCAATTCGTCACCAACTCAACAATTCAACCACCCCTATTTATAGTTGCATGCAGACTTAAGGACATTTTCAAGCGTTCATGAATCTGTCACCAGCTATGACTAACCTGACCCAAACAACAAAAAATAATTACCGACGCCACAATGTTACATCGTTCCAATTAATATGTACTGTTGTAATACTTTAACATAAACACCTGCTTTGCAATACCCTTTCAAGGATTCCTATCAATTTGACATGCAACACACATTTTTACGGAGGTAAAAGTGCCGCTGCTCCCAAACTGCCATGACACACGGGCAGTGAACACTTCCGTTGTACCCGAGTGAGAGCTTGTGCAGAGCAGCTGTGCAAACCTCAGCTGAAGTGAGAGAGCCACACAGAGACGGGGTGTTGGGTGGTGGGGCTGTTTAACTGATGGCCACCAGGGTCAGAGCAGAGGGTGGTCATCCGGCCCGGTCACTTAGCCACGGCCCAGCGTGCCCCGAGCAGCCGCCGCTCATTAACCCCGTGACAGGCGCTCCGGACACCGATGGGCGTCGGCCCACACAGAAAGGTCACGGGGTCAATCAGCCCTCTCTCCGGCCATCAAATCAAGATGGACGCACAAGCAGCGACTTATCCCTCAATCAAAGGGTCAGCGATGCATTGTCAGCGGCTCCCCAACACCCAAACACAACACACATCCATGCAAGCGCGCGCACACACACACACACACACATTAACAGAGAAACACATAATCAAAACAAATTGATTTATCAAAGGTGTTAAGGCTTTTTTTTCTTTCTCAAAACTAATCCACTTTCAGATAATCTCAAACCATGTTTCAACACACAATGCATGAAGTGTGAAAAGACTTTTGTGACACAAAGTGTCATACGTTTTCACTCACCTTGGGTGTAGTAAAAAAACTGAAAAACAAAATCACATTTTATCATTTTATTATGTCTTATGTAATACATTTATTTTTGTTAAATTAAAAAAATATATCTATTGCTTGTATATGTCATCTAGCAAATAAACCATCCATGATGTGCTTTTTCTCATTTGATGCAGTCAGCTGGTTCCAAAGCTTCAATTATGAGCATTTTCTGTTTTACTTTGTCTCATTAAACGTAATAGTTGGACAAAGGCATAGTAAGGAATCCGCCTTTCTCTCGAAAATATTTGAATGCCATTTCTGATATTTTTTAAGAGTTTTACAGAGTAAGCAATTAATCAATTGATTTAACAATCAGCACACTCATTTACAATGAAAACACCTTCTATCCCCCACATACTTTTGTTATCTTTGTCGGAGTCACTTTGTCTGCACTACACGCTGCAGTCGTGTCCATTATAAATTCATTTAAAAGCAAAAAGCAGATATTTCAGGAAAAGGTATAATAAAGATAATAAGAAGCAGCAACACTGGATCTGTTTCCTTCCGCCGTATAATCCCTCATTGTTAAAAAGGTTTCCCTTAAGGATATAAAATGAACATTTAGGACGTGCTCTCCACAAAGGAAATGGTGCAGAACCTCTCCACATCGTAATGCCCATGAGAAAACCAACACATTTACATATGTACATACCAGCACTGACGCACAATAGAGCCAGGGGTTAAACTCTTCTCAAACCATGTGACAGAGTGTTCGTCGTTACGAAATCTCATTACCGCTGGGAGATTTCACAGCTAAAATGAGGACAATTTGGGACTAAAGGCCATTATGAGGGCTCAGGGTCTGTCCCTATGAGGGCCCTGAGCTTTGAAGAGGTTGTTGTCGTTCTGAGAGTACTGACGACTGGATGAATGAAGTTCGCACACTTGTGCGTGAGGGACCATCATCTCGAGGGTGCTACAGGTATATTACTCCTCTGAATTAATAAGATTTTGAGTGGCCACAAGTCTAAATGGAATTCTTTTATCATGAGTGAGAGATGAGTGCTGCTTGAGAAAAAATCAACATATTGGTGAACAAAAACCAGTGTAGTGAAAGGCTTCACATTTACCTCCGCTCTGCTGGTGCTAATATGACTGATTACACGTCAATAAACTTGTCAATGAGCAAATAAGATAAGATAATAAGATAACACTTTATTAATGGCCAAATGGAGAGATTTTGATAATTTAAGTAAAATCACTTAATTACTATATTTTCTCTTACATAAAACATTTGAATATACACGCTGCATGGATTCACACACAGAACGTGTTTGGAAGGACATTTAAAAAAAAAGCTAATGAGAGACAAAAAAAAAAAAGTACATTGGAATATATATATATTTTTTTGTTTTTGTTTTAAACACGGGCACACAGCACACTCTGCTCACACTGATCTCAACAATTGTCATCTTACAGCTCCCCTAAATCCTGAAAATGAACTGCGAGCAAAGTTTACTTTGTCTTAGTTATCCAATTTAGTGAGCATAATCTGTGAAGCTTTTGGCTCTCTTTGAAAACCCCAACTTGAGAGCTGAAGTTTAAACACAATTACATTTAATCCCTGGACACTGCATAAACAGCACGTCTAAAATCCTGTAATTGTATTATCATCATCATCTACTTGTCATCGTCTCTATAGTCAGAGCAAATTAGTTAAGAAAAGAAAGACTGATTATGGGAGTCAAAAGTGCCTATATGGAATTGTGTTGTTGCATATTTACACTGTATGAGAAGATGCTGAGACCGACATGTTCTGCCAGGACTCCTCAGATATTTTCTGATGACACTATATATGGACAAATGGCCCTTAGAGCCAAACAGCAATACACAATGAGCCTTCATAATTCACATTGTTAAGAGTGACAAACTCCAAACTTAGATTTATTTTTCTCCCTTCTCTCTCTCTCTTTCTCTCTCTCCTCAGCCCCAGATCTGCTCATATATTCCCTTTCTCCCATTTTTTATTTTCTCCCAACCCCTGTTTCCCATGGACTTCTCTTTTTTTTGCCCTCTGCCTCTCTCCCTTGGCCCCAGTGTTTCTCATCCTGCACCCCCACTCCCGCCATGTCCATCCCTTCGTCCCCCACTGACAGTGTGTCTCCAGCTCGTCCTGATTGGTCATGGGGATTTCTCCTCCCCATCTCCACAGCAGTGTGTGTGTGGGTCCACCTTGGCTGCTCTGCCGTGGGCACTGCCCTGATATCAGCTGCATGTCTATTTTTCTTTAACCCGCACACATTGTCCTCAGTCAGCATTATTGAAAAAAGGGCCAACAGCCAATAATGACGCCATAGAGAAGAGAGAAGACCCACCTAAATAATCTCCGGAGCCCTGGAGAGCCAGTCAAATTTAAGGCAAGAGGATTGTACCAAAGTGACTTTAAACAGGACACTCATGGGCTATGAGGGAATGATCAGACAACATGATCAAGGAGCTAAGCTTTTTCTTAATAATGTTCTTAGAATAAGTCCAGTATTGCTTCTAATTGTCAACAAATCCCATGAAGATGAAAACCAAGGAAGAATTCATCACTCCAGTGAAATGATTGTTTTGTGTAGCTTAATTCTGACAAATGTATTCCTCTGTGCCATAGAGCCCTTTATTATTTATTAGTCGCACTGTGTATAATGTTACTTCATTACAATGAAAGGGCACGGTGGTTCATTCTGAGCACTAATTTCATCAGTGACAAAACACAACAAGACTGTTCGAGTAACAGCTAAGTCAAAGTTTATGTCTTCGGGGTTAGGGTTATGTTTATTTTATATATTTTTTGGATATATATTGCGCAACATGCTGCATCGATAAAAACCTAGTTCCTAACATAATCGTCCTCATTCTATTTAGGTTATGGGGAAATGAAATCCTAACCCTAAATGACCAGACCGAAACTGTTGGAGTCAGAAGCATCCAGAGGTCCCACGCTGGTGAGTTTTGACCCTAAATATCTGTGGTTTTAACCCTGTCTGACTCTCCATTATCTTCAAGTCTCTGCTGTTCTGAGATCGACAGTAGGGGACCGGAGGAGGAAAGACACGGTTCTCACAGTTGCTTCTTAACATAAGAAATCAGTGACTGTATTGGCATATTGGCTTTGTGTATGCTTGTGTGCATGTTTATGTGTGTGGCGGGGGGGGGGGGGGGGGGGGGGGGTCTAACTGTCTGACACCTGCAGCTCTTCATATTCAAAATGCAAATCCAAGCCTGCACCCCCTCCATGACCCCTCCTTCAACCTCCAAGATCCGAGGTTACTGAGCAACGACTTTCGTAAATCTAGATCAGATTTAAATAACAGTACAAAAAGAGCTCCAACGGCACTAAATGCGGAATGAAAGCTTATGCTGGAAATAATGGGAGAAGCAGATTCCATTATCCAGATGATTAGGAGAGATCATGGCGAAATCTGAATGTGAAAACGATCTTAATATTCTAGATATTAATCATACAACCGTTTTACTAATAATATTTGTATTTGAAATAATGTAAGAAACATTTCTAAAGAAAAATAAAAAAAATCCTGGTGAGTGATTTGACAAACTATGATCATATTAACTTGAGAGGTAGTTGAATTTACAATTCCCAAAACAGGATATATAGGACCTTTCTATTACAGTCTTGGCCAACAGTTGGGAAAGTAGGACTGCAAACCATATGCATGAAAAAAAGCAGGTGCAAGTACTTGTGTCTGCTAGCACCTGCTTCACAAGGCCACAACATGAACAAGATGCTGAATCCCGAAACCAGCTCACAGGCCTGCAGCTGAGTCCGACCTTTGACCTGGCCAGTGGGGAATACTAAGGGGTTTTCCTCTGTGGGGAACAAGGAGAGTGGTGCCTTAGTCTATCGTCTATTGTTGTGAGTGGCGTGTGCAGTAAACATGGAAAAAGCACCTGTTTCACTGGGTAACACATTCACTCTGTGGGGAGGTTTAGCGATGCTCAGACCCTGCTCTCTACTGCCACCTACTGAGTACAACACAACACAACAGCACTGGGGTGGAGAGTTACCGCACTGGAACTACAGTCCACAATAATACTCATACCAGAAAAGTATGTAACTTGGGTTTGCTGCATAGTCTGTAGGGTAGCAATAATATACGAGTGGGAAAATTGGGGATATATTTAGCAGTTGTAAAACTATTGGTATTAATATGTGAAGCCATATTGAATGAATGCCTGTTAAGAAGTATTTTGAAGCCGTGTACATTTGCCAACCAATGCACAGCCAAAGGGCGTCGCCTAGTGGAGATGAGGTGGTAGTCGAGCAAAGAGGACAAGACCATGAAACCTCAACACCATGAGAACTATATTGGACTGCATTTTCATTTTTTGACAACATTTATTTGTTAGTTAGATATCATTAACTGAATTGTTTTAGGTTTTGCAGTTATATGAATGATGTGTTGGAACTGGGTCAAACTAGTGGACTATGATTAATGGAACAATCGAAGTCAGGTGGCGGCCCTCAAGTTTGGATCATAGGCCTATTGCTTTTTTTTTTTAAGAACTTGTTATATCGCAGATGTAAAACCAACCAGTATCACATTTTTGGTGCAATATTTTTGTGATAAAGCATGGTTCTATGTTTCCTATGAAAAGAAAAATGCTATTTTAAGATCTTCTGTCTAATCTCCTGCTGAGGAGTGCAAACATGACTATACCATAAAATAAGAGCTATAGTTGCGAACAATGATTCAGTTAAATGCATTCTACATAATTAATGCAACATGTTTATGTTTGAAAATAAAGAGATTAATAAAATCACTTAGCTTCAGTGTCTGTGTGATTGTCGGAGCTATATCAAATATGAACTGTTAAATGTTAAAATACAGTAAACATCTGATTTGATCGCATTTAATATATGCAATTTCATCTGAATGTAATTATTTTTTATAATTATTTTGGAGATCACTCGATGTTTGGATTGTGGATGTAAAGGCTGTTCAACAGCAAGGTTTAAGACAAAAACTTTGTCATGTTGTAAAATTAGATCAAATCCTTACTTTTCCATAATCAACTTTCTCTAGTCGTGTCCTTTAAATGTCCCTGGCTTGGACATGGTAATGGACATTAACATGGCGCACGTCTTCACCTTCAACCCCGGATATTTATTTAACCTCGTTTAACTGTTCGACAGAATGCAAATCAATCACTCAACATTCTCGCGATAAATGGGGCTTATATATTAGGACAGATGGAGGAGCCTCGGTCACTTGGTGGGGCGTTGGGTTTCCTCGAGGACCTCGGAGGGATTTGAAAGCCAAGCGTCTAGAATTTGCACAGGACGTTTCCATCATGTCGGACGCGGTGGTTAGTTTCATGAAGGACTTTTTGGCTGGTGGCATCGCAGCTGCCATCTCCAAAACAGCCGTCGCACCTATTGAGAGGGTCAAGTTGTTGCTGCAGGTAAAATAATTGAGTGGACTGTTGCCCACCGCATGGCCACGTGTGCTTCGCGCGTAAATTGCGCGTAAATGTCAGCAAACTGATACATTAGAGACCAACACGTTAAACTGGGATTTGATTTCATGGACAAAAAGTATAATTGTGCACAGATAAGGTTGATATAGACTGGTGCGGTGTGTCAAGGGGCACGTGAGAGGTCCTGCATCAGCGTGGAGATGGTTTTACGCACGGGGATTTTGCCACGATGCTGCTGACGCATGAATGATAGCGAGAGACAGTCCCCTAGTACGAGTGAAACGCACATAATGATTGATTTTGGCTTTACCGCTGCCATTATTAAGTTGATTGTTGCTCGAATTTTAGACATGGCCCCAGTAATATTCAGTGAAAGTTAATTGCTAAATTTAACTTGGAGTGTGTAATGTAATACACTGCCGATTCTCAAGTGACAGATGAGTGCCTGCGGGCTGCTGCTACAACTAAAGTGCATGATGCCTGATTTAAGACTGTGACACACTATCTAAGATTATGAAAAAACAATAAGTTATCAAATGTGAAATAAAAACGGTATCATATTTGATTTATGGGACATAGGTTTTAATGGGCGTTTGCATCATTTTTTACTGTAGAAGAAAACGCACCATTTGGAGTGCGCCTCTTTTGGGTCACATTTAATCTCTTTGCTTGTAGGTCCAGCATGCCAGCAAGCAGATCACCAAAGAGATGCAATACAAAGGCATCATGGACTGTGTGGCCAGGATCCCCAAGGAGCAGGGCTTCATTTCCTTCTGGAGAGGCAACCTGGCCAACGTGATCCGTTACTTCCCCACCCAAGCCCTGAACTTCGCCTTCAAGGACAAGTACAAGAAGATCTTCCTCGGCGGAGTGGATCAGAAGACGCAGTTCTGGCGCTACTTCGCCGGCAACTTGGCATCGGGAGGCGCGGCCGGCGCCACCTCGCTCTGCTTCGTCTACCCTCTGGACTTCGCCAGGACAAGACTCGCCGCAGACATCGGCAAGGGCACGGCGGAGAGAGAGTTCACCGGCCTCGGAAACTGCCTCTCCAAAATCTTCAAAACTGATGGCCTCAAGGGTCTTTACCTCGGGTTCAACGTGTCCGTTCAGGGCATCATCATCTACAGAGCGGCCTACTTCGGATGCTTCGACACAGCCAAAGGTGCGCACGGCCGTTCCCCTTGACCTTTTCACACGTTTGGGTCACGTCGTTTTGTCCTAACATCCGTGTGGCTCGATTTCTCCCTCATGCAGGCATGCTGCCAGACCCCAAAAACACACACATCATCATCACTTGGATGATCGCGCAGACCGTCACCGCCGCGGCTGGTCTGATCTCGTACCCCTTCGACACGGTCAGACGTCGTATGATGATGCAGTCTGGACGCAAAGGAGGTGAGCTTCAAGTCCAGTTCTTGAGACTGTTTTGCTTTTGTGCAATTGCACGCATGCCTCCGTCGGCACGTCGCATCACTGTCCATGTGTCCTCTTTCGCAGCTGACATCATGTACAAGGGCACAATCGACTGCTGGAAGAAAATCCTCAAGGATGAGGGATCAAACGCGTTCTTCAAGGGGGCTTGGTCCAACGTGATCAGAGGCATGGGGGGCGCCTTCGTGCTGGTGCTGTACGACGAGATCAAGAAGTACACTAACTAACTTGTCCAGAAGGAAACCCCTCGCTTTGTTTATGTCTTAATTCATGTGCCAGAGTGATGACATCTAGTGGTGAATGCACAATGTGGGCATGTGCTGTTTTGTTTTAGCAGCCCAGGGTTAAAAAAGGTCTACTTGACCCGGGTTAACGTGCCTCCTCATAAATCTGTATATAACCCATCTATGACGTGCCGAAAGGCAAACGCACATTTTAAGTGAGTCAAAGTCAAGCCAGTGGTTCAGTGGAGAAGTGATGATGCAAAGGATGACGTCTAAGCCCGCCATATGCTCCTTATGTTAGCGTCAGTTTGAGAAGCAGTTGCTGAGGCCATGCGTTGTTATGTTGTGACCAATCTGACACATGTATCCCACCTTACATTATATTATTAAAAATAAAGGTTTGATAATCAAGTGGTCAGGTCTTTTCAACACAGCCCGTCATCTGTAGTTGTGATTGTGTTTTCGATACAGTTCAAATATTGTAAGATTTTCGAAAAATACCCAAAATTGATCGGTTTGTACTTTGTTTGACCAATTATGGGTCACGGGTGAAACGCAGCAGAAATCTCTCTGAAAGTATTGGTGGTTTCATAAAAAACAATATTTGGATTTGGTTTTCTGTCATGGATACCGCAAAAAAGACAGAATGTAAATGCACAACCACTCGGATCGTTGTGTCCAACTGGTACAAATTGGTCACGCGGGCATTTTGGTAAAGACATAAAACAATGATTTTCTGCGCACCAAACCAATAGACGTAAATAGCACGCTGCTTATTAGTGGAAGTAGCAGCTTTATTTTATAAGGCAAAAAATATACAGTGCAATAAATAGTCCTTCTAAAATAAGTCTTTAGCGCAACATAAATATTAAAAATATGAGAAACGGCTGTTAAAGTAAAGGCTTTTTTTTTTTTCTTTCTAACAAAGTACAAGAACCTATTTGCTCTGAAGACTTGCTGCGGTATTAAGAAGCCACGGTGGAAGTAAACGAAAAGCTCTGAGCCAAGAGTATCATCTGTGACAATTCAGCAACATGTTTTTTTTACCTAATTGACGGTTGCAAAATAGTTGATTAGAGGGAAAGCTCCCTCCAAACGTTGACTGGTTGTAATGGATAGACACCAATATATTCAACAAACCCTAACCCTTAAGAGCAGAAGGAGGTGATGAAGATGTGCGTCTAACAGCAGTGTTGTCAGCACCAGGCTGGTGGGCCTGCACTCTGTGGTTTTGACCTGCGCACAGGTGAGTTGCTGGAGGCAGAGGTGGCCGAGCCCGCCCTGGGACTGTGGTTTGTGAAACTGGCAGACCTGGGACGCTCTGGTGTGGATGATAGAGATATAATTATTATAATTATAATTATTTTTTCTTGAGGGATATGAGGCTGAAGCTGGAGTTCCGTTTTCTTTTAAATCGACATAGGTCGAAACACATCACTTACCTGGGGTTTTCTTAGCAGATTTGTCCTTTTTTGAAGCAGACACACAGATGGAGAGTGAGGGAGGTTCCAAATATTCGACTTGACGCCTGTAGTCTGCCAGTTGATCTGTACGCCTCATACCCAGCGAGGGCCTGACAGACTCCAGTCTCTTCAGCATAGCCTGGAAGGAATAGAAACACCTTTTGCATTCAGATAATCCATTCGAGGACATACTCTCTCATCCCCTAGAGATTAAATCATAGGTTTAACACAAGTTAACACATGTCTGTGGGTTAACACAATGTTAGGTAAAAGTATTCAAACATCATGCAATGTCATTAGGGGAGTATATGATTGGTCCCATATTCACTCTCTAACATGGCGATCACCACAGACACACAGCCAGTTTCACATTAAATCTTTCTATAGACATAATCAAATATTGTTTTGTTTTTTCCCATTTATCACACTTTGAAAACTGACAAAAGGGATGGTGTGTTTTGTCTGACTAACTATGTAGTGAGGCTTAAAAGCAGAATTGCGAGAACAGTTTTCTAATGCAGGATTTATTCATTCACTATTACTGCAACACATAAAACGTGTGTATCCTTCATAATTCATTGAAAGAACTAGCCCCTACAAAACGATGATGGTTCTTCACAGCATACATCACTGTACAGCATGAAGCAAAATCGGAGTAGCCAAGTGGCTGAATGTCATACATGCAGTCACACTCTGGTGCATGCTGTGCAGATATCCACCAGTAAGCAAAAACTCTCCATGAAGCAGGGACCGCTGCAAAAAGCTCAACAGTTCGTTCTGCTGGAGCATTTTCCAGAGATAACAAAAACTGATTTCTACAGTAATTGCCAACAGACTGGTCACCTACTGCTTTTCCAGTGTGAGAATAATTTAAAATATCTCCCCTTTACATTTGAAAATCACGTATATTTTGTGACCGACAATCCCGAAAGTACATAGTATAACTACTCGTGCAGGACGATGGTGGGGTCTTAAATGAGTGAGGTGTGGGTGGAAACACTGATCACACGGCAGATTCAGTTACTTTACTCTAAGAATAGAGAGGGCGAAAAGTACGTAGAGAGATGGAATCAAGACCGAGAACAGACTGTCCTCAAAATGACTGGAACGTATTCCCTGATAATAATAATCATAATCATAATCATAATCATAACATCAACCATAAGAACCAGTGTTTTCCTTTAACCATTTAGCACTTAAACCTGTTGACAGTTCCTGAATCTTTAAGCACGGCTGGTCGTGTGAAGCTGCGCTATTAGGATTAATTGGTCACAGAGGTTGAGATATATAAATATATATATATGGTGGGAAGCCTTTAATATATACTTATGCAGAGGCAGAAGTGTCTTTTAATGTCACTCTGCGGCACTGCAGCAAGCCCGCCACCTGCTGCCATCTGTCCCAGTCCATCCGTGTCTTCTTTCAGGGTTGACACTCCCAGACCGACAGTAACTCGAACCAACCAACCAGCACCTTTCTAACGGGTAGCCTTAAACATACAGCATATATCTATTAAAATAAAGAGTATAATCAGGGCACACGCAAATGATAAAGTATTATATGCACGGACTACAGGGGCAAAAAAGATGTATTTATTATATTACATTTAGGATAGTGAATACTATTAAATTATTCAACTATATATTATCTTTGTTAATTAAAACTAATTTCTTAACATGCCAGTGGGTGATGCACAGATATGTAGACGTGTTTTGGTGATGGTAATTGATGATGTTACAAAGTATTTGAGTCAACTAAATACATTGTTGACACAAATAAAAATGTGGTCCCTTATACTATAGCACCTGCATGGATTAGGTAAAAAATACATTCAAAACGTTCACCAGGAAATGAGAATCTTGAAAACTCCAACAGCATATATATAGACTACACTATGATTTTAGTTAGTTGTTACATTACACACTGAAGACACGACAACATCCATATGGCCTTTTCAATTGTGAACCAGTGTGAAAACCCGACATAAATTCAATGTGAACGTGTTATCCTCATAAATCAAAACTCACCAGATTCTCCCTCTCGATGCGCTTTTGTTCCCGCTGCCTGTTGATTTTGCTGGAACTCGTATGAGTGATAGCGGATTGGCTCTTCTTAAGGACTTTCTTCCCCTGGGCACTTGCCGGCCTGGGACCTGCAGAAAAGCATGAAAGCGCCCGAAGCAGTCGCTGGTTCTCCTTGTCTATACGCCGGACCTGATCATTGTTGAATGTATAGTTCTTTCTGCTTTTCGGTCCAGTATGGTAGAAGATTATTTGCTCTTCAAATTGACTCTCTGAACTGAGTGAGCCTGATTTTTGAAAAGCACAATGCAAGAACAATGTCATTTTAATGTATTTCCATCTATCCTTAAAATAGAATTAGTCCTGTCAAGTAATTGTGTGGTGATCATTACGTTAAGGCACATATTTGCAATCGTTAACTTAATTTTCAATTTTTGAGCAACACTGATGAAAAGTGCAATAGTCATTAACTGGTAACTAATAGTTTGCACTTTTTCCATCACTGGTTACATCCATGTTCATACCTCATCTGACTTATTAAAACTTTAATAGTTTTAACACTGTTTTATGTTTTTCTTAACATCTGTCCAGACCAGACATAAAATTGCAGTAATAATTTATTTCAAGGTTTATTATTGTGCATTGTTGCAAGTAAATCTATACTCACATTCATCCGAGTTCTTATCGCTGTGTGTATTACTGAGGCCACTGGAGGGAACACGCATCTCTTCCTCTCGTTCTTTGTCTTCATCTTCCTCTTGTTCTCCATCCTCCTCCTCTTGTTCCTGCACCTGCTCCTCCTCCTGTTCTTCCTCCCGTCCGTCCTCATCCTCGTGCTCCTCCTGTTCCTGCTGCTTGTTGGTACTTTCCTCCTGGGCGTCTCTTCGGTTCAGATCAGGAGTGGAGAGGGGGGACACATCTGTCACTGACTCCCCTGAACAGCTGACAGCAGACAAATCTGCTGCCACGTCCTCTGTGGCCTTTTTCTCTCCAGAGCAGAGAGAACTGCTTTCCGAGTCTGCTTCCATGCTGGTCTCAGGAGAAGTGGAGTGTGGATATTCTGTGGGCTGATCTTTTGGCACTTTCTTTGATTTTTTTTTCCTCAATTTTGAGGGTTTGGCACTGGATGGCAATTCTTCTTCGTCAGTCGACAAAGCATCAGCAGACGTCCTATTGGGCTTTTTGAGGTGCACATTGTCATCTCTCTCACTAGTTCTACTGTTGGATGCCATACCCCTCTGCTCCTCCTTTAATTTATACCTGTCCTCTTTCCTTTCCACCCTGCCTCTGCTCTTGTTGACTTGCTGCCGCTGAGTCCTAGGGGAAACAACATCTTTTGTTTTTTCATTCTGTTTTGCTTGTGCTGGTGGGTTATCTATTCTCTCTCTATCTCTGCCGAGGCTACCATCATCACCATCGCTATCGAAAAACGAATGATCCACTTCACCCTCTAGTTCACTGGGGCTCAACATGACAGATTGCGCTAAGCCAATGAACCTGTAGGATAATGTAATGAGATAGTTATAGCCCATTTGCCTTACATTTTCCTTTGCATTACATTTACTTGATATTACAGTTAACCATGCTGTAATGATTACATTTATTCATTGGGCTTGAGAAGGTCTATATAAAAGGAAACGGTTTGCAAAATGTTAAACTGTTAATATTGCCTGATATAACAATAGAACGTCTTAATCTTGTCGTTAGCAGTGGATGATCTTTGTTTGCAAGAAAAAATGTCAATGTACATCTCTAATTTGAAGACACTGCTTTGATCTCCGGGAAAGTCCAGAGAAACAAACAGAGCGTACACACATCAAAAATAGTTACACCAAATCAAGCATGAAACGTTGACAGACTATCTAAATATCAAGTTTGAGTTGACTTGAAATGATGAAGCCTCTCCATGAACATATGAGCAGCTGCTGTTTCCGTTACAATAGGAAAACCCCATGTAAATTCAGAAATAGCTGAGGAAAATACTCCACCTGTTTTTCCTCCCAGATGTGGATATTTCCTACTGGAAAGCGCGTTGTGTCACGGGAACATCTTCCTGCAGAGGACCGCGGTATCAGGGGGACGAATTAGCAGACTACTGTAACCAACTCCAGCAGTTTAGCTAACTTTGGCTCTACGAGGAGGCGTTTTCACCTGTCCTCGCGCGACAGACACTGTTTCACGTTAGAGCTGTTTTAACTTTTTCTTCAGACACGATGCATTCCGCCGAGGAGAAGAATAAACCAACAGCGGAGCTTCATAACAAACATGCTCGTGCATCAGCTGGACACGGGGAGCTTGACATGGCGCCTAGTAACAACCCGGCGTCACTTCCTAGAAACGGTTGCGCTCCTTCTTCTTCTATTTCTTAGGCAGAGCAAACGGCGTGATGAGGTAACGCTGCCCTCTTCTGCTTGGATGTCCACATTACAACGCATCAAATCCGCTGTTATAGTTTTAAGCGGTGTAACGGAGGGCTTATATCAGTTTATTAATTCCATCCACTAATCTAAAGTCAGGAATGGTTGTGAGATTGCATAAAGCGCAGAATTCACCCCCAAATCTGCCATCTTTGCATAAATTCCTCCTTTGAAAAATAATGTTACACATTTTCCCATCAGAGCCACCTCTTGACAGAATAACTGAGTTTGGCATTTCTCTCCACGAGGTTGTGACAACTCCAGATACGGATTGAGGATTATCTTGACCTAGCCTTTTTTTTTTAATCCTTGTTTTACAATTTAAGCCATATATAAACATTTTATATAGTGTATGTATATATATATGTGTACACACACACACACACACACACATATATATACACACAGTATATATTATTATACAGTGTATTTCCAGAGTCATATAAATTACAGGTTTTCAAGTGTTTAACCTTGCAAGGGGAATTCTTGGCAATCTGGTCTGCAACTTTATTCCCCTCTATTGCTGTGAGCTGGTACCCACATGAATCTCACTATGTATTGTACTGGCATTATTATGTCTTTAACCAAATTGGACCCATATCATCATCACCATCTCTCTTCTGGACCCCCAGCCAGAATCTGCCAGGCATCGAATAAGATGTATTATCTATTTGAGCTTGGCTGGCCTTTTTTTTTTTTTTTTTTTTTTCTTAAATCAAGCCATACACACTAAAATGTAAATGCTATTTAAATACTACAACATATAATGGCAAAGATAACTTCGTAGTCTTCTTTTTGAAGCAAAAAATGACATATCTCGTCTTATCAGTTTATATTTTAAAGCCCCATTCAGTTCTATTATGCCAAAGTAACTGCTCCCCCTGGAGCAGCTCCATTAACAAGAGAGGGGATTATCTGGAGGCGCGTCCCCTGAAATTTCAATTTGCCATGGTTTTCTCTTAATAACATAGTTAGACCTAGAAGTGACACACACGAATGAAATGCCGATGGACAATAGTCCTATCATTTAAACCTGTGTCTGGTCACTGTCATCAAATTTACATGCCAATGCAGGATGGAAAGAGATGGGAATTGAATGGGGGGTATTACTGAGACAGTCCCACGCAATCAACCTGAAGATAAAGAATCACAAAGAGGGACAAAAGTGTGATAGGCATAATTCACTAACAGTTTGCCGTCATTTGGTCGTTCAATAGTCAATAAAAATGATTGAAGATTTATTTTACATTGAGATGACTAATCCAATTATCAACTATAATTTCAGTCAATCTGTTACATAGAAGGGTTTTCACTTGCGCTGGGAGTTAAAACCATGTCCGCATTAGTCATGAAGGTTTCATTTAGTAAACACAAGGCTACAACAAACCCATATCAACCTTGATGCATTTCTCTTCCAAATAAAAAGAGCTTGTTCAGTGTAAATACTGCACTTCACCAGCATTTCTCACATTAAACAATAGAAAGTACTTCAGAATATGATATAATCATTTTCAATTTAATTTAATAAAGGCACACATGTTTAGCTGTGCCTTTGTTGCTGAGAGAGTGGGGATAAATTACAAGAATTTTACATTTTTACAGAAGTTATTCCAATTTGCAAAGTTGGACGCGTTTCTCTTAACAACTAGGTTATAATATTACTCCATCATTTTTGAATATGCTTGGTCTTAAAAGCTGTGAGAGCTCAGAAGACCTTTGGCCTCTGAGGCAGACAGAGATTATAATATGCAGTTTGATCCCAGAAATCTGGTCCTTTCCAGCCACACCAGCCCTGCAATAGATAAATTCACACCAAGGTCAACACAGTATATGAATTTCATATTTTGTATATGGTATTAGCAGCCAATGTGGATGGATGCAGTAGTTACCTTGTCTGTGATCACCTGTAGGTCTTCTGCTCCTGTGTAATGTGGATCTAGGATGAGATAGCGGATCTGCCCGGTGGTTTCACTCCATGAAACACCCAGAATTGTGTGAGCTAAAACTCCTCCTCCTGCAAAACATTTAACAGTTTAAACAACCCTGTCATTCTTATTGGCAATAATGATTGACACGTCTTTGTTAGCCATGACTAGTCATGGCTTTTGAGAATGCTGATTCCCTGTGTGTCACTTAATAGACAAAACATTAAGCAAATTATTACAATCTCGCATCAGTTTATTATGAATATCCAAATTACTAGCCCTTTCTTTACAAAAAAGTATACATCAGATAAAGTGATCAGATCTGTAAATACTGGGCTAAGATTACGAGATATGACCGAAAACTTTAAAACAGCTACTAGATTGGTCTTTTGCGATGATAAATCAAATAACTAACAACATTTTTTGGGACAACAGTATGTTCAAGTCTTGTATTGTAAACCTTTGCTGGTTATCAAGTTTAAATTAAAACTGCTTTAAGCATTATTGGTAAAGGTAAATGAAAACACAAAATGCTTATAACAAGAGTGATCTGAACTGACATTCAGCTTACCTATCATGATAGGAGACCCTTCAGTAAGGAAGTGGTTGGCCAGCTCTCTACCTTTTGATGCCAACTCAGATCCCTGACTGAAGTAAAAGTATTCAGATTAGTGGTGTGACACCTCCAAATCTTCCACATAAACACAATGTGTGATGTAATCACACCTCACAAACATGATCTTGGAGGTGACCCCAAGCATCTGGTTCAGAACAGCCTGAACCTCTATGGATCCGATCCACTGGCGCGATCCAACAAAGGACGCCTGCTTGTCTCCAACATCCACTAAGGCCTGGGAAACAGAAACCCAAAGAAAGGCATATTGGATATAAAAATAAAGAAATAAATACAGGCACTTTGGTTATTGTTATCACATTTGCAGTGATTTTACCTGTTGGATCTCTCTGTGGGTGGGCACAGGCTGCTCTACGTAACCTTGCTGCTGAAACCAGGAGCAGATGGTCTGCAGGGAGCGATATGCGCAGCCCCAGCCATTGTCATCCATACGGTCCTGCATGTAGTGGTGATAGCTATAGATCCCCTGGACCAAGAACACCTTTGAAAAGACATTAAAATTACCGTTACGCATCCCTTAAGTATTTCACCTTAAAGAGATGAGATAGTGTGTAACGTGATAATATAAAACACCTTTCCATCATCCAGGGTAGGATGTGTGAGGACCAGGTGAGGGTTGCGGAGGTAACCGTCCCTGTAGGGATCACTGGGAAAGTGATACGCGTTGGCTCTCCTAAAATAGGGCCTGTCATCTGGTAGATCAAACTGCTGATGCAGTTCCTGTATTTTGGTCAAATGAAAAAAAGAAAACTATAATCAAGAATGTACATCAAGTGTCATGGAAGTAACATAGGAAACAATTCATTATCTGTACCACATTTTTATTCCTTAGTTTAACCCTAATATCAGGATATTTACACATTGCTTTCCAGTTTATGCGGGATTGTAAAAAAGCTGAGTATTTGGTTCTTACCCTACGCTGCGTCTCCAGTTGGCTGTCAGCCACCCCTGCTGGATACACCACTGTCACTAATCCTTTTGGCTCTGGAAGAAGAAAGTGGAGCGGTTCCGGGACCAGCAGTGTGGCCCCTTTCGCGTTCTGCAGGGTCACTTTCTCCATCTCACGCAGCTGATGAGTTAGCGCTTTCACCAAGCCCTCACAGGCACTACGACGAAAGAACGGAAATCTTTCACAGTGAGAGATAAAGAGGAGCACTAGGTCTGTTTGCTAGTTTGTGAGAAGTTAACTGATAGACATTATACATTGGTTGATAAGTAATATATTTTTTTTTAATGATAAGACATACTCTTTGATTGTGTCGTTGCTGCTTGTACAGACAGCGCAGTCCATGGGAAGAGTCGTAGACAGGAAGTGGGATCTCCGGACTGTTCTGCTGAGGATGGGAGCTGAGAGATGACCTGCGTTTGTTACCTCCATCATCAGGTGGAGGTTGATGATACTCTAAGTGGGTGATATAAATATAGAGGCATAAATATGCAGTACAAGCAAGATATAGATAGTACAAATGATGGAAGAAATTATTTTGTTTTGTTGAAGCAACATCCATCTCAATTTAAGAAACTTACTGGCGCTGAACTTTTTTTACTTTTCTTTTTTCCCGATTTTCTACCAAAGCTCTCGTGTTCATCGGCCCTTAATTCAATAACAAATATTAATTACTACACAGCGAATCAAAAAAACCTTCTGATTGATTCACAAATTAACAAAAAATATTTAACTGACTTACTGCATCCACTGGTGCAAATCTTCACAAAGTGTGTCTGGTGTTATTTCTTCTGGAGTTGCATTAACTCCTTTGTTAGGCCAAATAAAAACAGGACTCTCACGGACTGTGAAAACGCAGGATTCCGATTTCACCCGAGAGCGAAGGGCCTCGTACGCTCCTGAGATCACCTTGTGCATCTCCACCACTGACAAAAGGAGAGAGAAACAGAGAGTGTGAGCAATTCTCACATTTAAACAGGATGGTGAGAACGATTAAGATTTCTCCTCCACACCTGAACCAGAGGTCTAAGCATCCCAACAGTATATTGAGTTTTTAAAATGAGCTGCAACAATAAAATGCTGTTTATGCTGTGATGCATTAGGACTGACTGTGTATGCATGTGCACTCATACTCAAGTATAACTTTTCATGCAGAAATCATAGAAGAGCAGGTTTAGGTTGCATATGTTGATCATTTTACATGCAGGTTTGCTGCTGGAATCAAACAGCAGGGGGTCGAACATGGGGAGGAGTACACAGTGATCATGAACGTGTGGTACCGTCCGCGGTGTCCAGCGCACATCTGAGCTCCAGCGGCCCACGGACACGGAGGATGGTCCCGGTGCTGGAGGGATGATTGAGAACCTGGGGTACCACAGGGAAAGTTAGCAGCCTGAAGCTAACACAGTCAACAACGTGACGGCTCCGTGATTCTCTGGTCTTATTGGCTGTTTAAAAAGAACTGGACACAACCAAATAACACAAAGTAGAGGATTACACCGAGGCCTTATTGTGTAAATTGGCTAATTTATCGGTAAACTCACCATCGTGGAGTTAAGTCCAATCATGTACACGTACAAGCTATAACCTGGAGGCGGACATGTTTGTTGTCGGAGATGGGTGACGCGTCACTAACCGCGGCGTTCTATTGGACAACAGTGACCGCACCCACTGATGCTGCATTCATAGTAACTCGGCTCTTTGGGTGTTTTTTGTTGGATGACAGAAATGGACACACCTGATGTCCCATTTGGGACCATCAGTAATAACTCTTGATAAGAAAAACATGCACATGATTTTATGCATATTTATATCGATATATATAGATATGTATATCTATATATATGGTTTTAGCAGAGAACCATTATTTCCCCATCTCGCATGTATCTAAAACTGGTATCACAGTAGTATCACATTCACAGCTTAAATAACCTATCAAATAATTTGATTTAGGAATAATGGACATTCGTTCGATTGATAATCAAATGCCCAGTATACAGATTTAAAGATAATATTTTCAAGACATTCAGAGGAGGTCTATATACAGCATGTGTCCTCAGATAAATATTGAAAAATAATATATATATATATATATATATACACACACTGACTAAATTACGTTCGAAGCATCTACTTCAAACCATGCATTTGAAAGTGAGAAACGATTATCCAATATCTGGGGCAAAATAATAATAATTAAAATAAGTACTATGGGCTGTGTAAATTAAGTCCTCTCTCTACTTATACTGCTCCCTGCTAATGAGCATAACATAAAATATCCTGTGGTGGTGCTGTCTGTACTGTATCCACTGTGTTCGGCTTTACTGAGGCATGCTTTATCTAATTATTCCAGCATGAGTGCCCAAGTCGCCCATCTTATGCAACACTTGAAAACATGCGGCAATATACTTGTTATTAAAGCTTTTTGTACAGCTATTTGTTTTAAATATTTTTTTGTGGTGGAATGCGCAATACAGGGAGGGGTTCAAATGGTCTCAATTAATACTCTGTGAAACCAGTTTCGTGGTGAATTTCATATTTGCCTTCTGGCTATTTCACGCTACACATACAGTACCAGATAACTGTTCATATTAAGCTGATTTTCCTTTCACAAAGACACAGATTGGTAAATGAGAGGACCAGTAATTCACATGTCACATTGGAGGCGTTTTACATTAAAGCATGGTAAAACGTGGTAACAATACTAGGTCATTATGGTGCTGTCGCATAATTCTAATGCCCAGAAGCAAAGTTGAAAATGAGGTCAGTGAAGTGTGATTGTTGCATTGCATCTGGAAAAAAATCCTGGGTTTAGAGGGTAAAATAACTGGGTTGCTTTGTATAACATGGGATTTCAAAATCTGAAGATGGTCTGAATCTGAAGGTTTATTGTACATGGCTGCGGTGTGCAGAAGACATGGCTCCATCGTATTTTTTTGAGAACCCTGTGCTTTATCAGATTTTCAGTCAGTTCTTTTGTTCCAGTTTTGTTCTTTTCAAGACTGCAACATTAGCCAAGAACATTTGATGCGAGTGTCCATTAAAGAGATTGATATGTCCGGAATATTGCAATCTGTCCAATATCGTTTGTTCTTGTTTATCTGTGTGTACATTGTAACCGTCTGAGGTCATGGCTGTTAAGTTCCTGTGGACTTAACGTGCCAGGCTGTTGATTTGTGATAAGATAAGTTATCTCTCTGTGTCATCATAAACACTTTGGGGGAGTGTGTGCCGGGAGTAAATGGCAGACTGTGTGGAAACTCACATTAGCAATGTACATTCATCCTATGGACAGAGGCAAAGTCTATCCTTGGATTCATTTGGTTGTGACAGTAATGATTGATGGCATTAACAATGCAATGAGAGTGGTATAAAAATGTGCAATAAATATCTAGTGCGTGACGGCATTAAAAACATCTTCAACTAATGTTATTCCTTGTTATCAATAGAACTAATGTTATATTTTTGGGTTATGGTGATGTATTTGTAGTGAGGCTGGAGATTAAAGAAGCCGTGTCATTTATTAAAATGACCACATTAATATAGGGTCCTGGCTTCCCCAAATCAGGAGGTTCACATTTCTAACAAAGACAAACAAAAGCAAATTCTAATGCGTAAATTCAACAATGACTTCACCTGGATCCCATGACCAGCAAGGTGATGCGGATGTTGTGTCTCCACTACCAGCAAGTCTTCTTTGTTGGGATTCAGATCATCAGCACGAACAGAGGCCCAGGGTCCCGAGAAGTGCCTGAGCCTGAATGTGAAAATGGCCCACCCTGAGACAGAGACAGAAATACACAAATCCCCGAAATATTGTTGCAAAACCAAATCAAAGAGACAAGACTCAACTACAAAGAAGAAGAAAAAAGGAACGGAGAGATACTCAGAATGACTACCATGACATGAAACAACACAGAGACACAGGACAGGACATCATATACAATTTTAAAATGACCAAAGAAGACACAAAAGTTACACGCCATTTTCTGTCTCCAAGATAGGGATCTTTGTATCAGAGGGGCTTATGTGCCAAGGGGCCCATCTTCTGCTAATCTGTCCATGAATCAGACCTGTCACTCAGTGAAACGTTCCTTGTGGACAAAGCGGAGATGATGTAGGCCTGGAGAGTGGGCTACAGTCCTTCCGGCCATGTGGACCAGCACTCATCCAGGATGCGTCAGAGCTCATTCTACTCTTCATCCCCAGAAAAAATAACAGTGGAAACACACAAACGACACAAAGCCAAGACTACGCTACTGCAAGAGTTTTCTTTCCTGTAAATGAGTTCACTGTTTCCCCTTGGTGCAGATTATTAGGTCCGTGTTGTAAATAATCTTGACAAAGAGGTTGATTTGTGCCGGTGCAGCTGGTGCCATCTCCGCTGGGTCCTGGTGAGAGGCGACGAAAACAGCTGGTGGCAGACGGGCGACCTGAAGATCTCCATCGGGCAAGATCTCTATAGTTCACTTTCAAAATGAGTGCCCCTTTTCAAACGGTGTCTAAAAATGATCTGTTTGAGCTCACGGCCATTTTGAATTGTCGGCTGGAAAAATTGGCTTGAATGTTATTTGATTTTGAATGAATCCGACAACCTAAACCTTTTCAGAAGTGCCATAAATCAATATGACTCAGACACGGAGTCTTCCGCTGACACAGAAAACAACACTTTAATGAAGACGACGACCCTAATCCTCATGGCCAAAGATGGCACCAAAGGAAAGGGTTCACCCTCCAGCCTCTAACCTATAAACCATTTGTTTTTGTGTGGCAGCGGCATCCTGGGCCTTGTCGTAAAAATGACAGCCAAAGTAAACACCACACTGGTCCAGAGTTAAATGGATTTATTGTGTTAGACAATGAAATTGCTCTTTTCAGAACAAACAAAGTCAATAAGCAGTGCCGCAGCCTCATCCTGGCCAATAAAAGCTATTTTTGACACAAATGTAACAAATGATCAGACATGACTAATCACCACTGAACCGGATTATGAACTGCCTTAGATTTAATTATTTTGTGTTGCTCTTAAACACGCCCAGTTAGCAACCAAACATTTTCAGTGTGGCGTAAGGCATCTTACTGTGGAAATCATGCTTTGTTGGAGTAGGTTTAAATAAATGTATGTATGGTTAATTACAATGAGGCACATTAATCTGTGTTTCTCTAAATGTTTAGGGCTCTGTGTGTGTCTGCCTTGTCCTTGTCCTTACCCCTGTATCTCCTTATTTTTTTTAAAGTAGTTTGGAGACATTCCTTTGGCGTCTGATACTTGAGATGGGCATTATCACTCATGCTGATAGTTTGAGAAATGTGGATTAAGAATGTTCATAAATCTGACTTTTCCAAAGCCAGGAGAGGGTGTATGGCATGTGGCTCAAGAAGCCCTTAAGCAAAATACAAAAGCCAAACAAACTGTCTGGGATTTTTTAATTTCCCTTTCTCAGAGGAAAACGTGCGGTCTGCGTTTTTCCAGTTGCTCTGTTTACAAAAGGTACCAGATGGTGAGAGAACATTGCCATTAGTCCTCTTTGAAGACAGACAGAGGTGTTCATTTACAGGCATTTCATTAAGAGATGGGGGGGAAATAGAGAAAGAGAGAGAGACAGCAATTTCTTGAATATAAAATAATTTGATTCAATTACATTAAACAGGCGACTGTAAAATGAAAACATTGACAGTTGGTCTCATATATTGTGTCGGCATATATTTCAGAACTCAATGGAACACACAAGTACATTGATGTGCACCACGGGCACCTGCACTCCCCATTCCTTTAGCCCCTATGATATGTGGGACTACGTGTGCGTTTGTTTATGGGGGGCCGGTCTGAGACGATGGGACCCAGTCCAAAGGCGGATCTAAATAATAAAAAGTCCGTTGCATGCGAGGAGTCGCCCGGAAATAATGTCTCAGTGCTGATAGGTCGCTGAGCCACACCAGCCCCAGTTGCGCATGGATTGGCCCGGTGCTCTTTCTTTCGCTCCCCAGTTTCTCATTGGCTTTTGGTAACGATAGTTCTCAGCCATCATTTGCCCATGCAGTTTTTTTTTTCAATGAATATTGTATGTGGTCTGTGGCTTTGATGCTGATGTTGTGGATGCGCGTGCTGCGAGGAGGAGAGCTACCCCGGGTGAGATGATGGAATTTGCGCCACAGACCGCAGCCGCTCGACCTGGACAGTCTGCCTCCAGAATTAGATAAGAGACAAGGGGCAGTCGTATTTTTTTTTTTCAAGCCGGGAAGATGTTCTGCGCGAAGCTGAAAGAGCTGAAGATATCCGGAGAGTGTCCGTTCTCCGGCAACCACCAGCTGGGAGACTTTGAGGAGCGCTCCACTGACGCCGCGGATTTATCGCCTATTTCTAAGGACGTGCACGGAAAGAGCGGCGAGGATCTGCCTCGACAGAAGACCGGCAGAGCCAAAGTTAACCTGCACACACTCGGGGAGAGCATCCGCAAACTGGCATGCCCCGAGGTGGGTTTAAAAACAAAATCAAATGCATTGATTTCCATTCACGGTGTTTTAACACGAAAACCCAAATGATGTTTAATTTGTCCCTGCAATTGTGTGTGTGTGTGTGTGGCACGTCTGTTTGAACGCACCATGCCTGTTAAACTTGACACACAGAGCCATGGCAGTCCTGCTTTCCCTCCTTTTTAATCGAATCGATGTTAATTGGCTGCTTTTAAGTCGTGCCAGACAGATGACCTTTAACTTAAGGAACACTTTGCCACACAGTTCCAAAGACTGCACACTGCCCTCCATCGAATGATGACACTATCAGATCCCGCCAGAGACCCTGAAAGGTATTGTGCCAATTGTTGTTGTTTTCAATAGAGGCGTCTCACACATCCATAATAGCTGCTCTGCTCCGCCTGGACTGCTGCAATTACTACTCATGCCACTGTGATTTAATTGCGGGCTGGCATACCACTGCCACACCATGTAATCCCGCAATACAAGTAATGATGACAAAGACATCAAATCTCAGTTTAGCTAAACCCAGAGATTTATTCCTAATGTTTCCCGCCACTCTCACTACTCGACTGATATAGACTAATATACCTACAAGCTGTGACGCGGACTCTGAGGCTGCTATGGATACCTGGAGATGGAGAGAAAAACACAAGCAGACATATGTAAAAACAAGCAACCTTTGACGCGTTTTTAAAAAGTATGTGGCAACTGTTTCGATTACTGATGCACGTCTTATCTTAATCCTTTAGGTTTAATGCCCAAATGTTTTGATTGCAGCTTCCCAATGCGACGATTTTATAGTTTTTTATATAAGAGTAAACTACCTATCTGAAATTGAAATAATATTTTTTTTTATATACTGAAAAAATACTTATTAACAGATCATGGAAACAATTTGTAACAGGCGCTCTAGTCTGATGACAGTACGGTCCATCAAACACTGGATTATGTGTCTGATTTTGATATTCATTATCTCTCCAGTCCTATAATTTGCTGCAGAGCCAATCAGAGTTGCAGCACTGAACCAGAGCATTTAGTGGAGATGATGAACCTTTACTCGTCCAAAACAGGTAAAGTAAAATCTGAAAGTCACTGAACTAAACATGTATTTTTCCATTTAGAAAAAACTCATCTCCCACCCTTTGCCCCTTGCCTATATCCGACAGCAATCCCGATGGAAGCTTTGACAGTGTCTCTTGGCGAGGAGCTCTTCAACATGTGTTATGAGGAGGACGGACACATTCTGACGGTGGTGGGGGGAGCGCTCCATGACTTCCTCAACAGCTTCAATGTCTTGTTGAAACAGAGCAGCACGCTGCCCAATCCGAACAGAGAGGATTGTGTAAACGAACCTTCAGTGCTGTGCTTAGACAAGGATCCGGGTCTGCTAACTGTCTATTTCTTCAACCCCAGTCCGGCCACGCCACTTTTTTTCCCCGGAGTCATCAAAGCTGCTGCGTGCCTGCTGTATAACACCACTGTGGACGTGTTGATGGACCCCCCCAGTGCCAAAGACAGCATCTTGCAGTCCAGCCCGCAGCCCAGTCTTCTGTACACAGTTGTGGTCAAGGATGCTAAAAATCTGAGTCCCAGTCCGCTGCGGGCCACCTCGGCCGGGACCCTTCCCACCACTCTGTTCTCCACCATTTTCCCTTTCCATCTGATCCTGGACCAGGACTTGGGTCTGGTTCAAATAGGTCATGGGCTCAGGAAGAGACTGATCCGAAAGGATGGGCTGAGGCGGTCCACCACCTTCCAAGAACATTTCACTATTGTCTCTCCCCAGATCAAATGCACCTTTCAGGGTATTTTGAGCATGCTGAACACCCAGTTTATCATTCGGATCAAGCACGGAGTCTCCACCACAGACACCACTGGGAAGGTATGTCCACATATCCCTGAGAAATAACTTGAAAAGTGATGTCACGGATTTGTGAAGCAGAACAGGGCCTTTCGGTCAACGTCTTGATGTTAAATGGAGTGAGACAGGGGAAAAAAAAAGTCTGTCTTTTTATAAGCAGTCTGGCTTATTAGTGGTGTACTAGGCCGGAGGTAGAGATCAACATTATACCCCCAGCGGAGATCAGACGCAAATGTCAAACCATTTTATCCATCAAAGGCACACCCATGCTTGTGCTATTTATGTAAGGGTGCACAGCAATGGGTCGCCGCTACGAGGAAAAAATAAATATCAGTGAGTAAACATGACAGCGGTGTAATGCCCGATGACATTTGGTCTGCGATGTCCCCACTTTAACACTCGTCCTCCAGTGCTAGTTTTATCTTTACATTGACGGATACCATTCTCCCGTCCGCCCAGGTTAGATAGTGTATTATTCAGTTTGTCCACGATGAACAAACATGCTGAAATGTCAACAGAAATGCCAATCATTCAACAGGGATTCTGTTGCAAAGTGTTGCTGTATTTTCCCCTTAAGCGACTCTTCGATTCTTAGAATTATAAAAGGTGAGAACTTCAGGCACACGTGATCAAGTAAAAATAATATCTGGCTAGAGGGACATGTCAATATGAGTTAAATAACTATAATGTCATCATCTCCTCCGAGGCCATCGCTGCTTTTTTTTCCGCATTTCATTATTAAATAATATAGCCATAAGAACAAAACAAAACCTGGTGATCATATATTAACATATCAGAATGTGTTATTGACCATCTATAACGTTTTTTCAGAAATGTATAAAATTCTTTGAAAAGTGATCAAATACACTGCTGGCTCTGCTCCTGTACCGCATTGGCAGAGAAATGCACATTCATTTAATCATCAATACACCTCAAATTAGAACAGAAGAACTTTTTTCAAATGACTTTCCAACATGTTACCTATAATTAACGTAATTCAGTTTAGTCCAATTCCATCCAAAATTGCAATAGGGCCACGCTTCCACTGTAGCAAATAAAGATGCTGAGTTCATTTGGCTTTTACTCTTTTTTTAATTGAGTCCTTTGGAACATAAATAAACCTTTTGGCTGAGCTTACTGTTGTGGGTGACAGTTGCATACAGCTGCCGTTTCACAAATAACATGCACGTTTACTTTTCATGTCACGTGTTTACATTTCTGTAAGTCTTGGTGGAATTTATGGATGTATACATTTGATTATTTTGAAACGTTCACATGCAACATTCAGAAAAAAAACATCATTTTTCTTTGTCTACATACCGAAACCTCAAAATCATTCTTAACGACAAAGTGCTGTGAGGATATTTAGGCCCTAATTGCTACTAGTGTTACAAAATTCCAGTAAATAATCTTTTCTCATCATATGACTTTTATTTTCAGCTCATGGACCTTAAAGGTCAGATGATCTACGTCTCGGAATCCAATGCCATCTTGTTCCTGGGCTCACCATGCGTGGACAAGCTGGAGGAGCTTACAGGCCGCGGCCTCTACCTGTCGGACATCCCGATCCATAACGCACTGCGGGATGTGGTCCTGGTTGGCGAGCAGGCCAAAGCCCAGGACGGTTTGAAGAAGCGTCTGGGAAAGGCCAAGGCAGCCCTGGAGCATGCGCACCTAGCGCTGGAGGAGGAGAAGAAGAAGACGGTGGACCTCCTCTTCTCCATCTTCCCCGGCACCGTGGCCCAGCAGCTGTGGCAGGGCCAAACGGTCCAGGCCAAGAAGTTTGA
Source organism: Colistium nudipinnis (assembly GCA_016785305.1). Taxonomy (NCBI): domain Eukaryota; kingdom Metazoa; phylum Chordata; class Actinopteri; order Pleuronectiformes; family Rhombosoleidae; genus Colistium; species Colistium nudipinnis. Next base: position 56,776 of record JAFBJU010001182.1, read on the forward strand.
AAGGGTTACGATGCTCTTCTCCGACCTCGTGGGCTTCACCGCCGTTTGTTCTCTCTGCACTCCGATGCAGGTCATCACCATGCTCAATGAGCTGTACACCAGGTTTGACCACCAGTGTGGGGAGCTTGATATTTATAAGGTAGGTTATTGGAACATGCTGTGCAATTCATATGGGATATTGAATATATATATATAAGAACCCTGTAGCCAGAGTCGAAACTACCAATCAATCTGCCAAATTGATGCAGTTCATTTATGTATGTAATGTAGACATTTAAAATGAATTAAAAGTTATAAATGATGAATCACTGCCGGTAGATTGCACAACATCTCCAGCATCTTAAACCAAAACAAATGCTGGGCCCTTGGTGAACGCAGCCCCTAAAACACGCAATCATATACGCGACAGAATAAAATTACTTTTTGCAAAAGAGATTCAACCATGACTGCAACACAGGTTGCTGCTCCTGTCCTCGGTCTGAGCATATATCTAGATATATCTGTATATATGGATATATGCAGTGACTGACAGTTGTGCAAAATCGAGTACAAAACTCATGTCTCATGTTTTTTTCTTAAAGTATAGCTTTTTAAATGTGAAAGGTCTAAAAGGACTGGCCGTAAGTCAACCAACTACCTTGGTGTCTGCCAGAGGCTGTTAATCTACAGGGAGGTTGGATAATGTAATCAAAGTGCCACGGAGGCATAACAGACAGAGAAACATGTTTGACAAATATCTCGTAAAACACTAGGAAGTCGGAGGTTCCTTCGGGACCCTGTTTCCACTCCACATGTACGGGCCTAAAAATAGTTTCCCTTTGTCTCACTGCTGTCTTTGCCACATACCTCTATAGTGCTCTGCTGTCCAGATTTACACGGACAAGGATGGAGAGGTGGAGGAATACATGCTTCTGGACTTTTTAATATGGCCAGAGATCAAGTACTATTAGGATTTAAGCTTTATTATTCTTTGCTTGCCCTCTGTCTTGCACTGCAAACAGGAGATCATGTCAGACTTAATCAAAGATCAAAGAGATTTTGATGAATATCAATTTCAATTGAATCACTCAAGGTTCGTTATCTCAACGCCACTTTACTCATTTTATTCACGTATTCATCCAAATGTAAAAGCCCAACGTGATCTCAGATGCACTTGAAGGACCATTTTGACTTTGAGTGGAGGGGGTCACAAGTATCTAATTTATTACGTCTCGGGTTACCGGGTTAGAAACCATGTAAATGGTCTTCCATTGTGTTCAGGTGGAGACCATCGGTGATGCATATTGTGTAGCCGGTGGCTTGCACAAGGAGAGCGAGACACACGCTGTCCAAATTGCACTTATGGCCTTAAAGATGATAGAGCTTTCCGATGATGTCATGACGCCAACTGGAGAAGCAATACAGGTGACCAATGCCTACATTAATTGTGTTAACAATATGAAAAATATAGAATATCCCTAGTGTTAACCTTCAATGGATTTTATGACGTGAAACGGAATACTTCGATTTGAGGATACACAGCAGATTTAGTCAGGAGCTTTTCTGAATGCCAAAACACACTGCAAGATACTTTGATTCATTTTTGTTGTCACAATAAGACAAGCAAGCAGAAACCTGATATGAGTCGGATGTGCTGTTTTTTAAGATGCGTATTGGCCTTCACACTGGTTCAGTCCTGGCTGGTGTGGTCGGCGTGAGGATGCCACGCTACTGCCTTTTCGGGAACAATGTGACAATGGCCAACAAGTTTGAATCCTGCAGCCAACCTGGAAAAATCAATATCAGCCCGACAACCCACAGGTGAATATACTCTGCAAGTACAAGTCATAAGTCATTTTTGCTGTTTATTATTATTCTTTATATCACAGTGAGAATTCCTCATCACTACTACCTCAAGACATACTGCATATTCTGTATGAAAAGGTTCAGAAGTTATTGTGAAAGAAAAAAGAAAAAACACAAAAAAGGGGTTCTCAGGAAACGTTTAGAGAAACTGTATTTCTTCTCCTGTCAAATAATTTGCCACATTGGCTTTAGATTCATGTTTTATTTGTGTGCTCCCTGTCCCAGATTGCTGAAGGATCGCCCAGAGTTTGCCTTTGTTCCCAGGAGCAGACAAGAGCTTCCGGCCAACTTCCCAGAGGACATCCCTGGTGTTTGTTACTTTTTGGAGGCGTCCTTCAACACTGACTCCGAAATGAAATCAAGCTGCTGCACAGCCCAAAAATATTAAAGAGAAAAAGAAAATGCATATTTAGTGAACATAGTGCAAACACCTTGCATATTTTTGGTTTTGTTGTTTAGATATTGATAATATTGTTTATCAGTCAATCTCTTGCAGCTGATTAGTTACAGAGATGACGGTTTGCTGTCAAACATGAGTTTGACGTGTCTGTACAATTATCTGTTTGTAAAGTTATTGTGGAAAGACAAACTCACTTCCTCAACTTTTCTTCCAGAACGAGTCATCTCTCCAATCTCTCCAAATTATCTTTCAAGCTTCCGACACAGACTGCCAAAGAAAGATCACATTTCTTAAATATATAATGTGAAATGTATGAAATGAAAATGCCAGCAATAATGGCAAACAATATTTAAAATTAGTAGGCTATCTTTGATTTGCTGATCTGTGATGCTATTAATAATGTAGATATGGTTCAGAAATACATTCTGGATGTTGATTCTCAATGTGATGTTGTTAAACAGAGTGGTTAGTTTTGTAAAGACTGTTGTTTGTTCGTATCTGACTGGTCCATTCACACCTGTCCAGCCTGGTACCTGCTAAAGCACCTGAAGATGAAATCAAGATTAAAACTAAGCTGGCTTTGTGCAGGTGCTTTAGTAAAAAAAGAACCTTGTGACAAATGATATGGAGAAGCTGAAGCAAATGTTATCATTATTAAATGATTGAGGATGGAATGATGTGATGTAGAGTAGATATAGGTGCTTGATAGGAACAAGATCAGAGATGTGAGTGTCAGTGATGTCCCTTTAATTTTTTTTTTCATCAATTTGTATTCATGTGATACAGTTCAATATGGATTTATATGTCAATGATTTCTTCCAGAGGTGTGTAGTTCTAATTCAACATATATTTTTAAACTTCCATATATTAGAAATACAGTAAAGCATTCCAAGATCCAATTTTCCTAATAGAAGTAATGTATTTTTACTTTTTTCTCACTGTACACATATTTATACTATATTTATAACATGAGTTTCATAGTAATCCTTACCCATATGAAGGGAATACAACACAATGAGAATACAGTGAATGTTCAACAATCACTCATGCTGATGTGCTTTATTATTGTTATGTAATCAAAGCGCAATAAATATTGGCATTGACAGACTAACGTGGCAGACTCTACAGTGTGTAAAGTACAGTGTTGTACATGCAACTGCTATTATAAGATATGCAATGGTCAATTTTATTTGTAAAGTTAACAAAAATAGGTGTTATTAATCTAGTATGTACAATTATATGACCACAATTGGTTACTTTAGTGAAATAAATAAATGCTTAGCTGCACTGTTAGGGGTTAAACAGACTATAAAGCACATTAAGTTATTAATATGCGTTTCCCCTTAAAGTGCTCTAACACTTAATTGCTATTTGGGTGTTAAAGTATGAGTAACAATAGTAATGCAATATGTCATGCAACTATCTTTATAGAAAACAATTTGGATATTCTTAGCGATAGGTTATGTTTTTTTTATTTCGTAAACACAATGAAGTAAATCGAGTAAAATATTCTTTTAAAAACAAAAACCTACGAATCTTCCTGCGGAAATATCAGGTCCACGAGCATCACTTTGACCATCGTTGCTTCATCCCCATTGGTCACGGGTCGCTTACGTAACACGGTCTCTGATGTGCCATTGGTCGCGTCGGCCGTCAGTCAGTGGCTGGGGACAGAAAGGGGAGGGGCGATGTACGCAGAGACAGCAGCATCTGTATGAAACCATGAAGGTGGCGTCGGATTCTACAGCTTTTCTTTAAAATAAGAAGAAATAGCGTCAGCTGACATCATGGTACGTAATCTCAGGTTTTTCCTTTATAGTGTTAGAATCTCGGCACCTTTACACGCGACGCGATCCATTTGGCATTTCCTGTTCATAGATCGCTAGCACTAATAGAGAATTGTGTGTAATCTGTACTGTACACTAACAGGTGAACTACATCTGCATGCGGATTGGATTTTTAGCATTTATGGTTTTAACATGTCATATGAACTAAACCAGTGTCTCTGTCCGGATGTGTGTGAACGTATGTGTTTGCATAAAAGAATATTGACGTTGTTCGTGTTTTGTCCATGAATTAACAGTATGGATTTGTGAATCACGCCCTGGAGCTTCTCGTTTTAAGGAATTATGGCCCGGAAGTGTGGGAAGACATCAAGTGAGTTTGTGGAATCATGTGTACACCACACGGTGTTGCCGGTTGTTGGACAGTGACACACAACAACATGGACACAAGACAGGGCCTGCTGCTGTGCTGCTAGCTGACTCTCAGCTCACACTGTGTCAGTGTGATGCCAGCAGGGAGACACGCTAGCTCCTACTATAATGGTCAAGTTGATTAAGTATTGCATTTCACATCTAAAATTGGCTCCATAGAAAACTTGGTCCCGCTCCAATAATTGGATGCTGGAAAACATTTATTTCATGTTTACATTTCATAGGCTGCATAGATCACACTCTTTACTCAATAAACAATGCATACAATGCTCCTGCATTTAAACCAACAAAATGCGAGTACGATAATGCTATAAAAATATATGAAGTAAAAGTACTCATGCAGAAAATGGGCTCTCAGTATCTTATAGAAGTATTATTATTTAATTTTACTTTTTACTAATCCAGTAATGTAAATTGAATAATTCAATATTGTAGCTGGTCAATGTGAAGCTCATTTTGTTTTGTTTATCATATTATCCATTGTTGTATATTAGGAATGTAAAGTAACTAGTGTAAATAAGTTGTATTCCACTGTTATCAGAGGAATATAGCAATATATTTAGGGAAAAGTGAAATGATTTCTTCTCCAACATAGCACATTAAAAATATTATAAATAATATAACATAACAATAAAAGTACTCAAGTTGTAGGAGTACTACACATCATATACATTTACTTATAATAATAATAATACAATTTATTAAAAATTGAATAAATGTAGGATAAATTTCTCTACTGTCACAAAGCTAAACATTTTAAATATGTGTCATTTAAAGGGAGTTTTTCACATTGCAGTCCAATAAACAATAAGATTGTTGTCAGTGACAGCTGATAGGATGAATGTAACTCCTTTATCCAGTGTAATGTTAACACATCTTATTTGTTTTAACGTGTTTGGATACATGTAAGTTTATTTTTAATCTGTAATCTCCACTGCCCTCAGGCTGACCCTTTCTAATAAAGAAGAAAATAGGAGAAAAAAACAGCAGCAGCAGCTGCCTTGTGTAAATGTTTTCAAAGTGGTAATTTCCCAGCCATGACCAAAAAAAAGCAACTGCTGTGCAACATCTGCAAATGCAGCTCACTGTTATTTAACGCACAATTTATCATGTTCGCTCTGTTTTTCATGAACTGAGTGATTTGCAAATGAAATCCTATTTTCTTTCCAAAACATTTCAAAGCTTGGTATGTTTTCTCAGCTGTGATCGGTTCTGATAAATTGGTCCTTGCTGGCCAGGCCTGTAAATATTTTATTTTTTTCTCTCCTATAATTAAGATTTGTTAAAAATAAAAATAAATTGTCAAAAGTATAAATAGCAAAGTCTGCTCTGTGCTTGCACTGCTTACTGGAGGATCTGTAGCGGATCAAAACCTGATAACCTGTACTTGTTCTTCAGTAAACTTTAATTAAAATGAAATCAGCTCGCAGAGATTTTTCACACACACACATAGCAGTTATTACTGACTTGTTCCTGTAAACTGAGGAACCTCTGCAAATTAAGCAAGTGTAGAAAAGCAATTCCAAAATGGCAATGAGTCAGCGGGTGGATTCAATGAGTTGCCTTCACAGTGAGAGTGTGACTGTTTACTAGTGCTCTAACATTTGCTGTGGCCGCTGAGTAACCGCTTCACTTTGTTTTCAGGAGGGAGGCCCAGCTTGATATCGAGGGTCAGTTCCTTGTTAGAATCATATATGAAGATACCAAAACGTACGACCTGGTTGCGGCTGCAAGTAAGGTTCTCAGTAAGTGACAAAACTTTTGGCTTTTAACTTTTGTAACTAAAAAAAACATCATTCTGTGCATGATATACGTTACCCATATGACTCACGCACCATGTGCCCTGTGTTATTAACTGGCTCTTGTTGTGTATTCCAGAGATTGAGGCCGGGGACATCTTGCAGATGTTCGGAAAGATGTTTTTTGAATTTTGCCAAGAGTCAGGATATGACACCATCCTGCGAGTGTTGGGATCGAATGTTCGGGAATTTCTGCAGGTAAGTGCTCTCCTTAGGTTACACTAAGTAGTATCATATGTAAAATTGCAGTATTCCGATGATGCCGTTACAGTGATGTCATCAGTCTCATCTCATTTTGGGCTTACCCTTTAATTTACAAATTCAAAAGAAAGTTTATGGTGTAAAACTGGCGGTTAGGTATTTTAAAATCATAAGAATTAGCTGGTCAGCAGATACAAATCTAGAAATATATATTGTTCAAACACCATCTCCATATAATTGGCAATTTGTTTGACCTTTATTGCCGTCATGACTTACATTGGATATTAATTTTATCTACTGTATACCACCAATTATTTTCAGTCAACTATTGCTTAATACATTGTTATTTTTAAGTTAGTTCCTTAATTGTCCTTTTTATATGTGTGCATTAGTGAGATCCGGCGAACAAAGTGAAAGAGCAAGGGATTGAAATGAAAGATCCAGTCTTTTCTGGCACTTGACACATACGAGAGACTAAAACCTTTCCGAACAAGTGTTGCATATTTTTATCTTTAATCTACATTTTTCAGAACTTGGACGCTCTACATGACCACCTGGGTACCATTTATCCCGGTATGAGGGCTCCCTCATTCCGCTGCACCGATGCCGAGAAGGGAAACAACCTGATTCTTCACTACTACTCCGAGAGAGAGGGCCTGCAAGACATTGTGATTGGCATCATTAAAACTGTTGCTCAACAAATCCACGGAACAGAGATAGAGATGAAGGTCTGCTGCTTTGCTGTTTTCATTCCCTTTTTGGTTCCCAGTGAACTCACAGCTCTAATAGCTCTCTCTGGTGCTGGTGATGAATGAAGATGACTACGGTTTACATCCCCCCCCCCCCTTCTGTTCTTCCTCTAATAGATGGCTCAACATTCAATGGAGCCTTTAAGTCCCTGTTATGCTTTGTGTCATAATGTGTAAGTTTGTCATTTTCGCAATATAATTGAAGAGGTTATAATGTGGAGATTAAACAACAGGAAGTTTCACAGTGTCCAAAACAGCAGCAGAGCAGCACTTTGACAGCTCCAGTTCAGCAGCAAAGTTTTGGAATAATGTCTGTGAGTCAGAGGATATATTTAGATCTCAGTTTTAAGGTCTGGCTTGGAGGTGTCGGGAGTCTTTCGGGGCGTTTTTTTTTCCTTTTTTCACCATTTAATTCAACTCACTGTTGTTGAGTTAAAATGGGTCCTCACATATATGATTTCAAAAGTAATGAATCCTGAGAAGAGAATCGTTTTCTTTTCATTTTTTAACCATGGTTCATTTACTTGACCACACTGATCTGATTTTGTTGAAACACGGAGGTCAAATTGAAACAGCAAAATAACCAGAACTAGTATTTTTATGTGCATGTCCAACCAACAAATCTGTAAACTGTACTAATAACTGTGGTTTTGCTATTCTCCTCTACTCGTCTTCTGACCTAGGCTGGAGTTTTCTCTTCGTTTCATGAGCAAGTGACATTCCCTCCCAAACCCTATTCACAGGCTAATTTTTTTTCAGCAATTGTGTGTGAAATGAAAGAACAGAAAAAAGGCAGACGCTCCCAATGTGACACCCAATTTCAGGAAATATTAGCCACTGTTGCTGTGGCAACAGGGTGCAGAGACAGCAGCTTGACGTCAGCATGCCTTATGCCCATAAGCCCACAGAATATTATCGTTTTCTACCCTTCTATTTTTCGAAAAAGACGAGTCATACGATCATAATAATATCAATGGGATATGATAAATGGTACCGATATTGCAATGGTGAAATATTTGATCACAAACGTGTCGTTGCTGCAGCAATGTGCCACAATATAGGCACGGTTAACTCTTATTTATTCTTTCTAGGAATAACAAACGTTATTGGATCACCTGTTGAACTTCATCTCACACTTGCAGATGATCCAGCCCAAAAGTGAGGAGTGCGATCACATCAAGTTCCTGATTGAGGAGAAGGATTCCGAGGAGGAGGCGTTCTACGAGGACCTGGACGGCTTCGAGGAGAACGGAACCCAGGAGACTCGGATCAGTCCGTACACGTTTTGCAAGGCCTTCCCGTTCCACCTCATGTTCGACAAGGACCTCATGCTCACGCAGTGCGGCAATGCCATTTATCGGGTCCTGCCACAGGTGCACATTTCCATCCATTTTGTCCATTTGTTATGTTTCTCTAGGACCTCTGTATTTTCTGCCAATAATGTCCTAGTGATTACATGGATAAATCATGTAACTATTATTTTGCCCCCAGCTTCACCCTGGTACCTGTATCCTGCCTTCAGTCTTCTCTCTGGTCCGTCCTCACATTGACTTCAGTTTCCACGGCATCCTTTCTCACATCAACACGGTGTTTGTGCTACGGAGCAAGGTACAGTATGACATATGGTCATAGCGTTGATGGCTGATGACATCACTAGTTTTTGTTATGTCGCAGGAGGCGAAAAAGCGCCGAAACGGGCCCAAGGCTAAATGATCCAAACGTGATTTTATTGTGCATGACAGAATGTGTTTATAGGCTTATTTATTAATATTGATGAGCTCACTATTTTTAGAAGCTGCATAATATTTTGCTTCTCCGGGTTTCATCAACACTGTTAATGAGGTTGGAATTGTTGGCGTAGAAGTTATGGAGCATGTCAACAATTCATCAAAGCAATTAACATGTTGACATTTTATATTGACTTTGAGGGATTTAAGTATTAGGGAAATATCTAGAGCTCTGGGAAAATATAGATCATACTTATTGTGAGGAAACTTTGGGATGCTAGATAAACTATGGCATTAGAAAAAAAAGTTGCACACACATTTTGAAACCCCCCCCCCCCACACACACACTCTAGAAAATATGGGGTGAGCTGTTTTGAGGCAGATTAAGAGAAGAACATAAAATGAAATATTCATAAGTGTGATGTAATCCTGACAGGAGGGCCTGCTGAATGTGGAGACTGTGGAGAACGAGGACGAGCTAACGGGGGTGGAGATCAGCTGCCTGAGATTGAAAGGACAGATGATTTACTTGCCAGAGGCAGAGAACATCCTTTTTCTTTGCTCACCCAGGTAAAGCCACAGTGCACTCTGTCCAGATAAGAGACTGAAAGTCGCAGACTGAAAATACACATACACATTTTATGATGATATATGCCATCACACTTTTGATAATAGGAAGAGTCCGATAAGTTGCATACAGGTCACTTCATCAATAGACCATCATTTTAAATCCAATTTTGAAGCATTCAAAATCTACTGAAACGACCTAACTCTTTGAAAAAGGTCACTAATAAAGCCTTCAAATTAATGTTGTAAATGTATACAGAATGAGGCCCTGAGCAGATCATTATCATTTAATTATTATGTCACTGATATTTCGCCATACATATCAAACATTACATCATTAGATTCATTTTTTTTAAATACCCTTTAAATATTACTGCCCTTCATTTATACAAAAATGGAAGTCTAAAATAACACTTTTTCAGTTCAATACATTAGTAGATAAAAAGTAATTGTTATTATTATTATTATTATTGTTATTATTATTATTATTATTATTATTATTATTATTATTATTATTATTATTATTATTATTATTATTATTATTATTATTATTATTAATAATAATAATAATAATAATAATCACAATAATATTATTAGTAGTATTATTAGTAGTATTAGTATTGTCTCTATTACTAAATGTTCCAAGAAAAATAAGAAATTCTGAAAAAACATCTGTAAAAAGTACTTGCTTTGCTTGCTATCTATATGTGTTTATTATCTCAGTATGGGCAATGAGGTTATATATATCAAGGGCTCATATTTTTCTTTCTTAAAACCAAACCATGTGAAGATGACATGATGAGAAAACATATGAGCTGGTAATTACATTGGTTCTCCTGTGGTGACCTCCATTAGCCTCTGTGGCTTTAACATAACCACTCAAACATCTCCAGTGAAATGTAGGACGCAGGAGAGCAGAGTTTAAGAGATCTTGTCCTCGCAGATCAAAAAACACTTTGCAGGGGACAGGATCTGTGTTTTCAAAAAAGGTTGCCGTCTGATAGAAATAAACAGGGGCAGATACAGAGACACATGCTCATTCACCTGAGAGGTCTCATAACGCACAGTGTGTGTCCTCACCCCATAATGTCGATACTCTGTTTAATTACGGCCCTATCCTGATATGAGTGTTAAAATGAATTTTTGATATCCATTTCCTATTTTCTTGGTCAGTGTCATGAACCTGGATGATCTCACACGACGGGGGCTGTACCTGAGCGACATCCCGCTACACGACGCCACGCGTGACCTGGTGCTGTTGGGCGAGCAGTTCCGCGAGGAGTACAAGTTAACCCAAGAGCTGGAAATCCTGACGGATCGTCTGCAGCACACGCTCCGGGCCCTCGAGGACGAGAAGAAAAAGACTGACAGGTTTGATTGTTTTTTTTTTTATATATACTATATATTTTTAGTTTTTATGTATTTGGTATTTTTAGTTTTGGCGAACAGACTACAGACTCCACTGCAGACTTGACCCTCGACCTTCCCGCTTTTGCACACTAATACAGCCAGCTGATCCCACCATGTTTGGCTTGTGATCCTTTAAAACAAACTAACTGGCAGACCTCCATGAAAGATGACATACTTGTATGACCTGTTAGCAGTTCAAGCAAATAATGATTCGCATGTGTTTGTGTCATCCATCTGTCCCATTTTGGTAAAGTAAATATATCAGGAATGATATATTTCACAAAACATGCCCTGCTACTGCAATTACAGAAGCAGTGACATGAGGACTGAACTTCACAATGACTGTATCGAAAAATTATAAATTAGAATAAAAATGTTGACTTTCCTGATTGGCAGAGGCAAACACGCACAAGACAATCTAATCGTTTTTTTTGTTTAGGCCTAAATGAATAAAACTACCAAATATTGAACCATACCATACCATACCGAAGACATAGACGAGAGAAGCCACGGATCTGAGCCAATTTCACCGTCAAAAATTGAGAACATTTACATATTACAGTCTTAATTATGCCTAAATATATGCCGGAAGCCTGTAATTATCCAAAGGTTATAAGTCAACCTCAAACTCATGTGTCATAACATTTGACGTATTATTTTGCTCAGGAGCCTGGTGATTAAATATATTTGTTATGCTCCCTAATATGACACATTTTAAAGTAGAATCATTGGAAATACAGCAAAGACACAAAGTCCATACTGCCCCAGTTTCATACAGTTATATTGAGGCTGTGTGAGAGTAGGTCTATCAAGGGTCAAAGTCTATTGACATACCCCTGTTGATATTTTCCCTCGCTAATCTTCACTTCCTGTTACGGTGAAGTCTCAACTCTGGCTTTGAGAAAAAGTCCTACTCCTGGTAGTGGATGACAGCTGGACAGGAGCAGGGAGGGAGCAGCCTTATTTTCTCTCAGGAAGATGGCTGTATTATTATTCTCTCCATTCTCTGGTCTCTCAGCTCCTCAGGCTCCCAACATTGATTAGAATTCATGGCTTCGCTCTAAATATTTAAGAGAACTGCTGCTGCGCTGTTGTTGCCTTTCCCGCGCTGTGCGACAATATGGTAAATACCAATTTCCTGATCATAAAAATATATCCATGCCATATTTGCCAACCTTTACCTCATCAGAGAAGGTATTGCGTTTGTATGCCGATCGTTAACGATTGTACAGATATATGTGTGTACCCATGTCTCCAGGGTAAACATAGTCTATATGCACATATGGATTGCTGTGTGGCGACTGTTATCCCTATGTATCGTGTGTCCTCAAATTATGATGCATAACGGAAAAGTATTTTGCATTTAACAGGCAGCCATGATCTAACCGGTTGCCATAGAAACACCGCCCTCCCATCTGAGAGCAGCTTGCATAGCAAAGTGTCCAAAAGGTGGTGGATGAGCATGTAGAATTCAGATTCAAAGGGGTGGACTTCAATCTGGCCGCCTCAGTCCATTTGCTCCGCCGCTCGAGTTCACCGTAACTGCGCTTTCACACAAAAAAAACAAAAAAAAACGTCATTTATCGCCTTCCCTTTCAGATTGCTCTATTCTGTTCTGCCGCCGTCGGTTGCCAACGAGCTGAGACACAAGCGGCCCGTCCCGGCGAAACGCTACGACAACGTGACCATCCTCTTCAGTGGCATCGTGGGATTCAATGCCTTCTGCAGCAAGCACGCCTCGGCCGAGGGAGCCATCAAGATAGTCAACCTGCTCAACGATGTTTACACACGTTTCGACATCTTGACAGACTCTCGCAAGAACCCTTATGTATACAAGGTTGGAAGCGAGAATTCACCCATGACACTTCATGGCATATATTTGTGATAGTATCGCTCTCATTGGAAGGGGTACATTTTTGCAGGAAAGTGATAATGATCAAAGTGAAGACTTCAATCCTAATCTAAGAGATTTAGGCTTTTATTTAAACTACCGTCTTCTACTGGTTTTTCCTCCCAAGCCCCCCACTCTCTGGAAATCACATATAAGTCAGTCAGAGAGGATTTACAATTTCAATTGAGTTTTTTTCACAGTAGGAAGAGCAGTACCCACTTCTATGCACGCCGTAGTTTCACGGAGGGACTGCACTATTTTATAGGCCTCGTGCAGCAGATTTACACCCCAGGCTTTCAGACAAGAATGCACTTTAAGAAGTCAAACAGACCTCCGCACTTCCAAGGGATCAGCTTCAGGCACTGGGTCACCAAAAGTAGTAATATTTACTCAACGAGCTGAATGGCTTGGTGGTCCGCGGGTTTCAGCGGGGCTCAAAGAGGCCCTGAATGTCTTAAAGCTGATGTAAGTGTTTAAGTGTTGATCTCAGGGAGTTTGAGTTTATTTTTAGCCGCAGGGTGCATTTTAAGAAACACTACCATGGCAATGCACCAGGGACAGATTTTTTTTTTTTGTTTTATTTTTTTTTTGAACATGCAAGCAATGTAAAGCAGAATGAAAACGGGACAGCTAAACGTTTTGCTTCATACAGGTGGAAACGGTGGGCGATAAGTACATGACGGTGAGCGGCCTGCCGGAGCCGTGCACACACCACGCCAAGTCAATCGGCCACCTGGCTCTGGATATGATGGAGATCGCTGGACAAGTCAAAGTGGACGAGGAATCAGTACAGGTGTGATATGAACCTCAGGCTGTTGATTTTTTTTTTATTTTTTTTTTCTTGTGATTCAGTAATTATAATGTTATTTTAATAACTATGCCTAAAGTTGTGTTTGAAAGAATGTGTGTTATATCAGCCTGTAATATCGGACGTACTGCCATGTCATATTCGTTTCTATAAATGTTATTGTACTATTTATTTATATTTCAGTTGCGCCCTCTAAATGGATAGCCCCTTAAGCTTTAGATTTTTTGGAATGAATGTGGCTATAGGAAGAAAAAAAAATATAGAGAAATGCCCCTTTACCTATCAGATATTCTTTCTTTTGGAACTCCTAATGTGAATTATTTCTTTGAAATTTGAAAAATGTAAGTGCAGAGTGTAAGTTAGCATCTCCAGCTAACAAATACTGCTTGGGGTTAATACGAGTCGTTCTCCAGCCTGGGTCCTTTTAGCGGATTGATTGCAGAATAACTGCATCTGTGCATCTGGACATATTTCCACAGGGAAGTAATGATAAGCAGTGAAAAGTTGGAGTAAAAACAGCAGACTTTTGTTTAACTGACTGTTGGGGATTGTTATTGTATCAATGACTGCTGAGACCTATCTTTGGAAAATCACATCTGCCTAACAAAAGGCTGTTTATTTTGGCACATGGCACTGGCTGAAGAGGAGTCGGGTTTAGTAGCAAAAACAGACTCAAATCATCTCACGATCCTGTGGCTAACAAAAAAAGATACTCATTTGTCCCAGACACTTCATGGTCCGAAGACAATAAGCACTGAAGTGCCCACGAGTTCAAGTATAAATATTATTCTGTAGATTTCCCGGGGTCTACTTTTGGAATTACAAGTTTATTATCCACCCAAAATCTCTTGTTTTGTGCATGAAGTGTTTTCTGGCAAACATAAACTCATATCCACCCACCAAATGTTGCACCTTTTCAATAGCGGTAAGATTTTGTGCCAAAACACTAAGGGAAGCATTTAGCTTGGAAGCTACTCACGTCATGTTTTTCTTAATCTCCCTCTGTAGAGCAATTTATCTAGTGCTTTAACATTGACAAAGGTTTATCCAAAAGCAATTTTTATCTCAAACTCAGACTGATCATTATGTTGTTATAGTGTTAAATGGATAAATCAGTGTGGTGTACTGTTTCAAGTAATGAATGTACCACAAATAATCACAGTTGATGTAGTTGAAAATGAATATTATGCGAGATTTAGCCAGTATTAGACAAGTATGGAATTCTTTGCCACGTGTGTTTGCTTTGGTTAAAAAAGGGTATGCCTTTCTCATTCTCCTTTCTTTCCAGATTACTATCGGTATCCACACAGGAGAGGTGGTGACCGGGGTGATTGGCCAGCGAATGCCCAGATATTGTCTTTTTGGAAACACGGTCAACCTCACAAGTCGTACGGAAACCACTGGCGAAAAGGGAAAAATAAATGTCTCCGAATACACTTATCGGTATGTCAAAGCACTCCCTTGTCACCCTTTTTTATTCACGTGAAATGATGTTTTTTGAGAACTGAGCTTTAAAGCTTGATTGAACAATATGAAGACAGATTAGAAACAACATACACTGGTCTACAATACTCGATTTAGTATCACTGATGTATCACCCAGACCGGTACGGTGTAGTTGATTATTTTCGGATTTCATGCGTTGACTTGTATTCCAGGTGTTTGCAGTCTGCGGAGAACGCTGACCCTCAGTTTCATCTGGAGTATCGGGGCCCCATCACCATGAAAGGAAAGAAGGAGCCGATGAAGGTGTTCTTTCTGTCCAGGAAGCCCACTGACACAGTCCACCACAGTTGAAGCGTATCTGTCCGACACTAAAACACTATGAGTGTTGTGTAATGGCGGCGTCGGTTTGGTACCACTGAGATTAATTATGAGGATGGGATGAGGTGGATCAAATGTCTGAAGAGGGATAATCCATCCCCAAACAGGCAGATATGTTTAGTCATTTTGTTCTTTTTCCAAAAATGATGTAATTATTTTGTCTGTTTTCTACTTGACCATGGTTTGTTATGACCTCACTATATTACTTGTGGTTAACAGACGGTATTACAGTTAGTCATGGGCAGTACATTAACACATTGTGAAAGTATGGAGTACATACACGTTTTTGGACTAATTGCACTCGCATTTTGGTTAAAAAGGTTTTCATAAGAAAACAACTTTTCCATCTCTCCAATCTTTATAGATGCTAACTTTGTAAGTCATTTCGTCTGAGCCTGCCAAAAATACAGAGGATCCACCATTATAAATAACTTATTCCCCTTCAGATTTCAGACTGCTGTCTCCTTTTTATATTGAAAAGATCAATTCTTGATTCAAAGTTTGAAGGAGAGAGTAATATACACTATGTTCTTGTTTTATCGTAAGAACAAATCCATCACATTAGTGCCATCACTTCACTGTCTGACACAACTGACACATTTGTGTTTATTGTATGTGAAATATATATGTTTTTACACTGAATATATAACAGACATAAAAAAAAAAAACTAGAACTGACGTATTTATATAGATTTAATGTTTCAATTTGATTCAAAGTTTTTGAGATTAAAATATGTATTTCATGTATAGTTTTTTTAATCACAAATGGTAGTTCTATGTAATTGTATCACTGAACCATAAATGTGTCCTACATCTGGGCAATATATATAAAAAACAATATATATATATATATATGGCACATCACAGCTTTTCGCACATTCCCTTTTTAACTGGTTCAATGAAATAATATTGAGTACTATTTTCGGTCCAGCTCTATGTTAATACTTATTTATTAGTCATGTAACTATATATTTATTGTTTCATTTCTGAACAACTATTTCGTTTAAATGTAATTATCACAATTAGAAAAAAATATAGTACATATATTTCATGAAGAATGAATTTACTGGATAAGTCAAATCTGTCTTTGATTCATTTCACATGTGTTCATGTACTGTATTCTTTCACCACCCTATATTAAATGAATTATTGTTACACCCCACATTACATCCACTCCAAGAGATTCAGCTTTTTTTTTGCAAGAAACAGGTGCCTCATGTACCGTACAAGTGCATTTTCTGTAGTTGTAAGACATGATTGTTTCAATAAAGTTTTCTTTCTGAACCTTTCTGAATATTGTGACAATAAAAAAGAACTCACCTGAAGTGATGGCAGTGTTGTAAAACTCTTAAAAAAAATAAGGAGCTACATTTATAGAATGTGGATTATTTTGCTAAGTGCTCTCTCTAGTGGCCAAGGACACCATCAACACCATGGCCCTGTACATTATATGACACAACTCCATGTAATAACCCATTTCATTTCATTTCACAAAGTGATTGAAACTTGGGATAGTTCAGTTATCCAACAAGATGTGGGTTTCTGTGTCAGGCTTGACATTTTTATTTATTTTTATCGACTTATTAAAGTATACATGAAATCAATCACAGATCGCTCATCGACGTAGGGGGGATTTTAGGTTTGATAACATTTGTTCATCTTTCCTTTAATGCAAGAGAGCAGTCCCAGGTGTGTCAATCGACGCAGCTGAAGTAGATCAGCTAACGAGCCCAGGAGCCAGCACACCTGAAGTGTGTTGGCCGATGAGCTTTTTCAAAAAGGCTCAGAAGCTGAGACACGGGATGGACTCAGCTGGCAGAGACACCGGAGAGGTGCATTGCGGTCCATTTGTTAACTTCTGTTATACACGTGGACCTGAGGACACGTTCTTTTGTATGTGACCGTATCATAAAGTTGTCTATGGCCCCACACAGTCATTAAGAACTTCAGATACCACAAGAACAACAAGTCCTGAGACTGATTCTGGACTACAGCCCCCCACCGAGCACTGATCTCAACATTACTGCGTCTGGTATCACACACCCGAGATGCACAAGAGATATGAGACACAGAGAGAAAAAAAATAAAATAATCAATCACCGTAAAACTGTGACACGGTCTCCGTAATGCTGGGAGCAATGCACGTTGTAAAAGTGCCCATCACGTGAAAACTTGGAGTGAAAAAACTGTATTTTTGTTGAGTGTAAAAAAACACAACTCCAGAGCATGTGCACGAAGAAGCACCCCCCCCCCCCCCCCCCCCCCCCCCCCCCGGGAGGAAGAACCCCCCCCCCCCCCCCCCCCCTTTATCTTCACCACCTCTTATTTCATAAACCATGGTGTGGTTCTAACTGTGAAGTTGCAGCTGATATTACAACTTGGATCACAAACTGTGTGTGGTATCATTGTTAAAGATTATCCTCAGGGTGTTTTAAATCAAGTGTATATGGAGTTCAAATTGTCTCTCGTGTGATAAGAGGCAGATTCATCGAAGGGGAAGTGAATGTCAGCCAAAGGTCTTGTGCCACAATTTGAAATGAGAAGGAACTCCGACAAGAAAGGACTGACATGCAGTGCATGTTGGATTTTTCCATTTCTTACACTTTGCAATGGTGTTCAATTTCTTCCTTTTCATCTGCAAACACTTTTGATAATGTGAAATAAACACCGCATTCAGTTGAGTTGTTGGCAAAGAGTGTTTTTTGTGTTCATGATTAACTCATGGTATCATTTATGGGCAGATTACGGTCAGAGGTTCCACGATGGAGACACTTTATCCACGTATCTGTTTACTTATCTTAACACTTTGTGTACAAAGCAATATAAAGCAATTAGTGCAGTATTTTCTTAGCTGAGAAAAGCAATTGCCATGTAGACAAGTTCACAACAGAAGTTCACACCTTTTTGGGATACAAGTGAACACTTTCCTTTCGTGATCATAGCAAATGATGTCGCTGCAGTTCTGCTGTCAATGCTTTTAAGGTTGCCGAGTGACACCCGCCACCCTTGGTAAACAAAGATACAGGCCTAACAGGATGCTGACATGTTTTCTTATTCAATAAGTGTATACTGTGGTTTCTCCTCCGGTACGGCGTTCTCTTGAGAACCTTGCCATGGCCTAATCGGCTGCAGCTGTGGATATTGCCTTCAGAAAATATGAGTCGTAAAGAGCCACATCAGCGATCGCCCAGATGTCGAGATAAGAGCGCGCGTGGTTTAAAAGGAGTGAGAGTCCTTCAGTGAGACACTCCCTGCTTACAGAGTCACCCTTCAGAGTCACCATGACCTTCAACGGCACCTGGAAAATTGAGCGCAACGAAGACTATGACAAATTCATGGAAAAGATGGGTGAGTGATGCCAAATTGTGTAGGAAATGTGCATGAGCACTGTGTGTCCTCTTTAGCCTTGACAAACGCACAAACCTTGGACGTACCCGTGTAAAGCCTTTTTTAACCTTTGTCGACAGGAATTAATTTCATGAAGAGGAAGCTGGCCGCTCACGACAACCTCTCGGTAACCATCCTGCAGACCGGAGACAAGTTCCATGTCACGGAGAGCAGTAATTTCCGCACCCTGGAAATAGACTTGACCCTGGGGGTCACCTTTGACTACAGCCTTGCAGATGGAACAGATGTATCGGTAAGCTATATTGTTTACAAAGTTTCTTCATTTATCTGTTAATGACTAAGATTCCAAACTTTGAACTTGGCCCCTATATCTGGTTTATCCTGGTATTTTGTGCGATCTGCCCTCGATCGTGGTCACCCCGTTCACGCCATGACGAAGTTTCACGTTTTCATCCTGCAGGGCTCGTGGATCATCGAGGGAGACATGATGAAGGGGGTCTTCACCAGAAAGGATAATGGGAAACAGCTGACAACCACCAGAATCGTCCAAGGAGATAACCTCATACAGGTAGGATGAATTTGCATGGATCAAAATCAGCCCACAAAAAAATGACCCACTTCAACTAAAAACTGTAATATGAATTATACACCACCAAATCTGATGTCTGCATCTTGCAATGATTTACATATACTAAGGACAAGGCACCATATTTATTGTTTATCCAATTACAGAGCTATAACAATACATAACAACTGTACACGATGTCATCTCTCTCAAACAGAGCTACAGCTATGAAGGTGTGGACGCCAAGAGGATTTTCAAGAGGGGTTAGACCAGAGATCGTTGCCTTCAGGATTACTCGCAGTATTATGTTGAATTGTCAACTATCTTATCAACATAGCCTGTAAAAGAGTGCACTGCAGCAATTGCCTATACAGTAAAAGAAAATAATGTTATGAATTGTGCCACATTTTGATACCTGCTGTAATAAAGCCATCGTGGATTTGCCATTTTCTCTGAGTTTCTATTTGTCAAAATGATCATTTTCAAAGAAAGCCAGTGGACTGTTGTGTGAAAATAAAGAAGATTTTAGAGCGGTACAATAATTTCAACTTTATTCGACAATGAATAAAAATAAATATATTATCTACAAAAATATAAAGTGTAGACAGATTTTACATGATTCTTCGATGTGGCCTCTGCAAGTCATGAAGTAATTCACTGAAACACTGACATGTCACTTCAGCAGTAATGTCAAAATACACACAGTGGTATAACAATAGGACATGAGGCTGAAACTTATCAGATAAAACAGTGACATAATGTGTCTCTTTTGCTCCTAAGAATTGATGAAGCTTTTGTCTGGAAATGGGTCTCTAGGTTATTATTAATCTTTAGCTGAAGGCCGAAGAGAATGGGCGCAAGTAGATAACCAATTATTGACTTTGCAAGCACAGACACATAGTGTACATGTATAAACTCAAATTAAGCACATTAAAGCATTATAAAAAAAATCTTGTTTTTACACATTAAGGCCAGAGACGTCATATTAAAGTATTTCATCCAAAATTTGACCCAAAATATGCCATTGTATCGTATTTCGTCAAAAAAATGAATAAAAACGTCATAGTCTAGTATGTTGTCCACTGAACTAAACATTTACTCTTTGTTTTTCTTCTCACTTGTCAGACTTTTAGAGCTTTTAGGAATATAAGGGCTGGCACAAATCCCCCATTCAACCGCAGTACAACAGTGCACATAGAGGAGTGTCACCAGATATGTCACAATTAGCATTGCATATTTTATATTTTTTTTGCATGACATCCTCCGTCCCTTTCAGTCATCTCCTTCATCCAGTAAGTGTGGTTTCACTCCTTCTCACACACACACACACACACACACAAAGAAATGTCCCACTAAAAATTGTCAAGGCACTCTTGATACAACTGAAGACACAAAGTTAAGATTGGAAAATAAAACCAATGTGAAAATAATAGAAATCTTTTTTTTTTGAACAGATACAGAAAATAGAAAAGAAACATGAAGAAAAATACAGTAGATAAAATAAATAAATATTTGTCACAAAACAAATCACCAAAACACTTTGCAGGGAGATAACACTGGGATAACCTGGTTATAACATATTCAACTCTTCCTCACCTAATCATCCATTATCAATCAATAATTTAATATATACCTGTATATATATATTTATTTTTATTGAATTCAATAGTTTATCTTTGATGTTTCAAATATCAGCAACATTATAAATGAAAACTGCAAGTAGATGCTCACACTACAAGTATAGGTGAGATCAAATGTCTAAACACCATCCTTTTCCATTAAGGTCTTGAGTCCGTATGTACAGTGACAGTTGCTGAAACATACCTTGACTAAGGTTAACGTGGAGAGACAACACTGCAAATCAAATCAAATCAAAATCCATGTTGGTATAAATGGCAGGATGTTTCGGGAAAAATACTTGGCAATTTGGTGAGCACAAAATGATGGCTACGTTGGAAAACGGAGCAACACCCTCCGAAGGAATGCGCGATGGAGAGAAGATAAAGCAAAATATGCTTCTAGAATAACCCTTAAATGACTTTCCATGAATGCATAGTATGTCTTGGACAGTTGTTTTGCGCGTTTATATTTACAGAGGATGCGGAAAACAATAGAATAGCACACCATTCGAATTGTTCTCACATCAATCGCAGTTACAAAATGATATTCTTGTATTAGAATTAGGTAAAATTTCCAATAGAATCAGGTCATGTTTGTTGGACTTAGTCCAGTATTTTCATGCTCATGCTTACGCTGCACACACAGCTATTAAGACTTTCGTAAAGGCCACATGCAGGTTTCAGCACATTAATCCTATTCACAAGAATATTTGTGGGTTGTGTCGTATGGGCCATAATCATATCAGATAGGCATATCAATGATATTGGCATCTCTATGACAAATACCTGCACATACGTACCTTGCAATTGTTTTCTACTTCAAACAGGAAGACTGGAAAGTTTGACATCACCGTGAACTACAAAAATAAAAGGATTAGAAGAACCAGCAACATCAAAGATTCGTAGAATCTCCGATTACACAAGGTTACATGATTGCATACACCGATGAATAACCTGAGGGCTGTCCCGGGTACAAAACTGTCCAAGATGTCTCCAAACAACTCTCTCGCATATTCCAAGAATTCCAAAAAAAGGGAATTCTGCCTTTTCCTGACACAATCAACAAATCACTTCAAGCAATGAATGAAGAGGATTTTTTTTTTTTTTTACAGCCAAGGACTGATACGGGTCAGCCTTCGGTCATTCATTAACACACACATGTTGTGAAAGGACTGATAAATGATTACATTTCCAACAAATCACTAACCGAATATGAGTGCATGGTGCAACGTCTGTTCCCTGGTGACCCAAAACCTTCGATGTGCATAAAGTCAGTGAAGCTGCGTGGGCATAGAGGAAAAACTTTCTTTTCACTCTTGCTAATTCACCCCCGTTCATTGACTGGATTAAATAAACGACCTCAGACCTGCTGTGGAAGATTGAAACCCTTAAGCCTGAAACTTTTTTTGTTTGTTTGAAACATGTTTAACGTACCTTTTTCCTGTGATGATACTTTACACTTTTACCCCACAGCGTCCTCCATCGGATACCTTCATGTACCATAATCTCTCATGCCTGACCTAACAAATACTGCATTGGCTCCTCTTCAATTCTGCAACATTTCTGCAAAACTGCAGGACAAATCAAGAAATAAATGCACGTGTACGCGTTTTTTAAATTGAGAAATAAACATTTTAAACTGGACATAAAGTGAGCAAAAAAAGATTCAAAAACCCCCTTTGTGCAAACTGGCATCAGTCCAGATTTTGGTTCAAACAAAAAAAGTAACCTTTCTCAACCAATGTTTCTTGCAGCAATTTTATGGGAGACTGGAAGACATCGTAAAAAGGTGATCGTTGATCATCTGACAGCGTGCAATCCGAAGAGATGTCAGGCTTCAGGACATTTTTCCATTCCCTATACTCTTTGGCAATCCAGTTAGTATCCCACCGACCATGGTACATGAATGTAAACGAAACGGACCGGTTTAACACTCATAAATAACCACGTTCGTCCAGTCCTTTGGCAGTCACTGGGTTCCATTTTGCAGTGGGTTTATTGCTATTATGGCCTGTAAAGAGAAGAAGAAAAAGTCTTTTAACCTTTGCGTATTCAGTATATTCAAATCACTGCTTGGGAACTTTATGTATTTTGCATTTGTGATTATCTGGCAGGACGACGTCGGTAATGTGCATATATTGTCATATGAATGCAATGGCGAAATGATGGGGATATCACAGGAATGCATGCTTCAGTAAAGGCAGCTCTGTAATACATCCTGATTGCGAGGCTTACTTGTCTCAGGTCTGCTTTTTGGCACGTCTAGTGTGTGTGTGTCGGCGGGGGGCGCGTGGCAGGCGTCCCTGCGCTCGGCCACAGCGGCCGTCCGCGGCACCGTGGCAGTGAGGACGAGAGGCCTCTGGTTGTGGTACTTGAGGCGGTACGTCTCCGTCATGCAGTTATCCACGGTGAAGTACGTGGTCAGAGAAACCTCTTGAGCCGGCACCGCCTGCTCCGGCCTGCCGCCGCTCAGCCTCTCCTCGCTGTCGCACGACGACGGCGTGCTCCTCTCCGGGTCGGAGCCCGACTTGGAGCTGGCGTCCGAGAAGGTCCGCAGGGCCGACATGTCGGGCTTCCTGTGAGCAGCCCCCGCGTGGGAGGAGGGGGAGAGTCGAGGACTCGGGGGGAAGGGGGGCTCTTGAAGCATCCTGGGACGGAACGCCGTGTGGCCGGTTTCACCCTGGTGAAGGGGAGGGGTCCGCGGGGGGAGGCGGAGGTGAGGTGACCCCGTGGCGCTCGGCTGTCTCTGAGCGCTTGGCTGGAGGGCCTCCGCAGTCGCAATGAGGGGAGGCTGGTGCGTGAGAGTAATGCGAGGACACTGGAGGTCGGAGGCCACGGCCTCGGCGATGCCGGGGCGGCGAGCGCCGTCTCGGGCGTCGTCGGGCTCGGAGAGCGCGAGGTCGGAGGAGCTGTTCCATTCGGAGCTGCTGGTTTTGGTGATGTGCCTCAGGGCCGTGCTCTCTCTGCAGCAGCTCGGCGGCTCCTGCAGATCACTCTCGCGCCTGCTCTCGGAGCCGGCGCAGTCCCTCTCCGAACACGCCGCTTTCCTGGAGGTGCTGGAAGCGTACTTTGATTTCCGTCTGCTAAAATGTCGGAGAATAATGGAAATGCTTGACTATTACATACCGCACATGATTTGTTCGTGGCTGCACGTACTGGACCGTTCGTTATTCAACAGTTATATAACATAGAGCTAAATACCTTGAACTCGGACTGCACTTTAGATGAGACTGTGAAACTGGGTCATGGTTCTTTCCCTGAGGTTTGGGTTGATGTTTACCTTTTGTCATGGGATCAAAACACAGAGAAGCAAGATAAAGACAGAACACGCTCAGGAAAGCCTATTTATTTTTTATTTTTCCACATTCTCAGATTCGCTTCAAACGCCCAACAGTATTGCATTTTATTTTCTCTTAAGAAGGAATTGCAAAGCATGTCAAGATGAACAAAACAAATAGCGCGCTTTGTGGAAAAATGTCCTGGCACGAATTACGGAGGACAAGGTCCTAACTCTGCTGAATCCCAGGTGTGAGACAAACATTTCAGGAGATCCACATCTGAGCTCAAAGTGACTTTTTTTTTTTTTTTCCCCGGTCTCTGTCTAAGAAGCTGTCGCCACTAGGCGTCAGCAGCAGAGTGCGAATCGCCCTGGACGCTCCCACAGCTGGACGAGGCCGTCAGCAGGCTCCAGCGCATGCACCAGCGCCGGAGAGGCAGTGCGGTGCTGAATTCCTCCCCTTTAAAAATAGATGTGTTATTTTATTTTCTCTCGGCCGTTGCCCTGGAGAGGACCATGCAAGGATAAAAGCTGTAGCCGCCGGTTGGAAACGCCGGCTCTGGGTGCACCTGGGCTCGTCTTAGTATCGAGTGCAGCAGAATGGACAGCGGTGCAGGAAACGTGAAAGATATTTACGACCATGCCACGTCCAGCTGTGCCATCCCAATGAGCTTTTGTGGGATTACAGGAGCTGGGCGAAGAGGCTAAATAAGCCAGTCCAAGCTCAGCTCACTCATCACTCTTCAATTACACTCTCACACTGTGAAGCCATGGCCACAATTGATCCATTTTAAGCCGAATCAAAAATAAGGACACAAACTTATGCAAAGGGCAAAATTTAAATAAGTAAAAATGGAGAAACTTCTCTTTTTCCACTGTAAAATGCGTAACCCATTTCAACCATAGGATATGAGAGTCAGGCTTAAATACTCAACCTAGTTTGTGTGTGTGTGTGTACTTTAACGACAAACTGGGTGTATGGAGACAAAAACTCTTTTCTTTGTAAAATTCCCCAGAGACTGTGCAGATTTGAGGTGAGATGCAACTGGCTGTGAACGGCGACATGTTTCTCCACGCTCTACTTCCTGTCTCCATTTTCACCAGCTTTGTGTTCAGTGTTTATGGAACTGTCAGGCTACACTATATGATTATGACTAAATGTACTAAACTTATTAGCATCCAAAAACGACGTCACTTATTGCAAATTAAAACTAGGTAGGCCTAGTCGGTTGTGGTTATTGTGAAAGCCCATATGAATGCTGGCACTTACCGTTTTGTGAGGGCGACGACGTTGAGCTTGATTTTGCCTCGCCTCCTTTCTGGTGCAGCTGGCTGGAAATAAAAGACAACAATTATTCCAAGCACCTCTTCAAGCTGACTTTTCTATGAGTATAATGTAATACCAAGAACTAACTAAGTACAGCCACAGAAAAGGGTGAGTAATACACTGAAACAAATGGAAAAAACACAGTGATCTGTGGTACAGTTTGGATGTGTATGAAAATCAATATAATATAATATATATATAATATATAACATATAGCATATTATTTTGTGTATCGAATTGAAAATAAATATATATATTATATATTGTCACCTAAAGTGGATTTTTACCAGATAAATGCAGATGAGGATATTTCCCAGCGGTCACACCTAAAGATAAATAATGACTAAAAATGTGTTTTTCATCAGCCGATTTCCACTGCAGTAACTCACTGTTTGGTTTTAGGTTTGTAGAAAAAGTTACGTTCATTACGTCTCAGGAAATAATTGGTAACGAGTTGTTGCAGTTTGGAAGTCGTCATCCTCCTAATTAACATCGTACCATACTGCAAGCGTAATGTCATGGTAACCCACACTGTGTCCTCAAATAGCCCAGCTTTACCTTGCAGTTGCCAACGGAACTGGAAAGTATTTCTGAGTGACGGTGAGATGAGAATCTCCGAATTGCCGCCAGGTGAAACTCTGCCAGAATGTACTGAATCTCTAAGAAGATATACTAAAAAGACGTGAGAAAAACATATGGCTTGCCTGTGATCAGTCGGAACATAATCCCTTCACTTACAATCAAAAGTGCGTCACGGTTGCCGTATGGTTGGGTCGTAAGCAATGAACGGGTCATTAACAGTTATAATATATGATACATGAACTGTATTTAAGGTCCAGGGTCAAACATGCACACTTTTCCCAAATTCAAGTGACGTGCCAAATTTGCACCGATCTAGAAAGGAATTTTTCGACTAAGTATTTGGTCTGAGTTTTGATGAAGCAGTGATTTATTAACCTTTTAGTATGCCCCACTTTTTTGGATGTGAAACCTCCCGTTTGTGTTCCATCACCCGTGCCGCTCCTACCTGTGCAGCTGCGCCTCCGCCGTCGACCTCTGGTCTCTGGCGGCGGAGCCCTCCACCCCTGGAGAGTCGGGGTTGGTGGAGCCGCTGCTGAGCCTGTCGCTGCTCTCGTAGCCCGACTCGGTCCTCTGAATGGTCCAGGTCTCGCTGCGCAGCAGCGTCTTGGGCCCCCCCTTGAGCCTGCTGCCCCTCTGCTGGCCGCCCCTGCTCTCGGACTCCACCGAGCTGTGGCTCTCCGTCTCGTGCCTCTGCTCGTCCTCGTAGATCGTCATCAGACACTTCTGCTTTCGCTCGTCCCTGGTTCGCACAAACTCCCTCTCGCGCCCGGGCTCGGGGTGCACCCTGTCCTGCGAGGAGGGCTTGCTGCGCCGGGGGCTGTCCTGCTGCTGCTGGCGCCGCTGCTCCAAATCGCTCAGGACGGTGTCCACGTTCAACACCTCCCGAACGGGTCTCCAGGTGGACTTGGATTTATTGCGGCTTCCACCCGTTCCGCCTTTGTCCCACTGCTCCTGGCAGCCGTCCTGATCGTAGCGACCCGCCGAGGTGTAGTTGTTTTTCTGGATGTGCCCACCGCCCTGTGTACCCAAGGGTGGTCCCCGGGGCTCCTGAGATCCTCGGCCTGTATGATTAGAGGACTTCTCCGGGCGTTGATGGCCTTTTAATTTATGGTCCACAGAAGGCCTCAGTCCATTCTCTGGGGGGGATGAAGGTCGTGGATGTGCCATATCTTTAACAGACAAAGTACACACACACAAATCATATGTAGACAAACATGTCAGTTGTTGCCCGTAGCGCCGTATTTCAGTGACCCACCTTTGTGTTGTGATGACTCCGCTCTCCGATGCCCTCTGTCCTTTCTCGACGTCTCGTCTGGCTTCGGCAAATTCTCCATAAATGGTTCCTGGAATTTGTTGGGACTTCCAAGGGGATGCTTTACTGAGGGAAAAAAAAACAGATATAAATATAATGTCAGATGAGAAAATTGCACACGCCGTGTATGAACTTACCCAAATAAAACATAATGGAAGGAGAAAAAAAACAATAATAATAAAAATAATAAGTCTGCGTGATACGACTGTCCAGCCTCGAAACGGGATGAACTACATGGACAAACAAATCCCTGTTATTGCAGATGTGTTGGCAAAGTGACTAATGCCATTGGAGCAAGTATATTTTTTAACTAAAGCATGTTAAAACACACTACTGCGTTTACATTTTTGGGTGAAGGTCCCGAAGAGAAACAGAGCACCAGGGAACTGCCTCCAAATCAGCACATTTACCTAACGGCTGTCGCTTTCATTACTCTCAAGCCTTTTCTCCATGCTCAAGAGTGCCGTCAAGGAGTTACTGCATTTTTTCAGTATGAGCTACACAGCGCAGGGCTCTCGGACGCCTCTCGGAAACATGTTTAATGCTGCGTGCATGTGCGTGGCGGCTGGATGTTTCAGCGGCAGCGAGTAAGCCGTAGTATTATGGATTATGAAGTCTAATGCTGACATTGAAGTAGTTCCACTGAAAAAAAAAAAAAAAGGGATACCAGAGTAGACCGGAGTGCAGCTTACACAACAACCACGTAATTAACTGCATACACTTCATAACACTGGCATGAAGTTACAGAGAGTACTACATACAGTATTAACACTGCAGTGCACTTGGTCTTGGTTTGTTGGAGTTATAAAACCAAACAAAAATCCCAAATCTATCTAAAATCTGCCACTATTTGCTGCAGGGCCAATTCAGTTCTAACCCAGTTAGAACAACTTAACAAATGGTGTCCTAGTAAATAAAGCATGACGACGTCTTAATCTGAACCACGGTCGACTCCGAAACAAACGACCAACATAAACTATTTACTTACACTTATTTGGATAAAAACAAGAATCCTGCCGCATGCCAGTCAGGGAGTCTGGCCACCGCACAAAAGCGGAGCAGTCCATCGAAACGGGGCCAGGGGCACCGATGCCAAAACGCCGAGCAGATAAATGAATGGAGGCAAACATTCGGGAAAGGTCCAGGGGAGGAGTGCGAACTGCGGGGCGTGAGTGCGCTTGGCTCCGGGAGCGCGGATTAGGGAGGGAGGCGTGGGTGGTAATCTGTGCGCCACAGAGGCATCATCCTCATGTCAAGTTCAAGCCAGCACACAAGGGCAGGACAATCTTCCTGCCCCGCGGCTCGACAGCGCTCTCTCAGGCCCCCACGCAAACCGTCATCTGTCATTTGTGCAGAGACATCGTCGCTGTCAAAAGGCACCGGCGCCGTTGGATTCCACTTAGCGATACTCTCAGAGGAATTGTTCCGATCGTTCCCGGAGCAGATGTGGATGATTTTTTTTTTTTTTTTTGGAAATACATTATTAGACAAATGAAAATGAGTATTATAATAATCCCTATCGTGCTCTCACTAATCATTATTAATAGCGTTCTTTTGTTGATGGATTTCAACTTAGGTTGCCCAAAAATGTCAAAACCCCAAAAAACGTCCACATTGTTGATTTCAGTCAGCAACCAATATTTGTTATTGGAAATACCAAAAATATAACCTCAACAAAAAAATGTTCACTGGGTAAACATTGTGGATCATGAATACCAGTGCCTTAAAGACCTCATTACTTGTGCTGCAGTGACTTTTCTGTCAGGCAAGGTAAGAACTTTTTTGTGGCACTTAACAGTGTATGTTGTTGTGTATGTTATGGCTCGGTTTTGGTTTTTTGCCTTATTCCTGCGCTTTCCCCTGTCTCCTCTGCAGCTCCGCCCCCGTGATTCCCAATCAGACCAACAACGAGCAGCACCTGGAGAAAGAGCTGAAAAACCCCTGTGCCTCCACCACGTTTTCAGATTGTGTCGTGCGAAGGACAGTTGCATTCATCGATCGCATCGTCTGCTCACGTCAGAATTTAGGTGTTCTTGGGTTCATGTTGGAAATCATAATACAGACTAAGTATCAGCCCAGTGAATATCAGATGTCATTTTTTTTTTTTTCTTTTTTATCCTGGATCCGCCTCTTAATCTCCATCTGCACCCTTGCCAAATTTGATGGCTTGGTTTTGTGATTTGTTTTTTTGTTTTGGGCATAATCCCTCAAACAAATAACAGACAAGTGCGCAAACATAACCTCCGTGGTGGAGGCGTAGTCTAAATACGCCGACGTGGCATGTCTGTAAGAAAATAGTCCCATAAGTTGAGAATTGTCTTACCTGTCACGTCCCCATTCACTTGGCTCTTGTAGCGGGGACACATTGTGGTTTGTCTCGGTGCATCTTCGTTGGACACTGGACCACCCTCTGGATTTGTGTAAAATAAAAGAAGTGGCTGGAAATGTCCCCTGATGCATTTAGAGGCAACATCTTTCCATTTGGATCCAATCTGGAATAAAAAGAAACGTGTGATGGCAGGAGCATGTGACAGACAGTAGCAGGCAGTAGACTTTTGTACAGGGATGAAGCAGATTAAATAGCAGAGTCCCTGACCTCCTTCACAGTAGCATCGTCAAAAAACATCCATTTTGAAGATTTGGTGTGATAGGCAAAAGCTGAGTAATGTTTACTCGAAAAACAGATCATCCCCACCAGATGTAGCTCGCTGCGTTTGGCATTTTCATCAGTGACGCGGTTGAAAAGCTGAAAGAGAACAAATTGAAGTTTGATCTCTGCCTATTTCTCTCCGGGCAGATGCTAAATCCTACGAGAAGAAAATGTATGCGTGTGGTTTTGACAGCCATTAAGCAGAAAACAGATTACCGCACGCTGACCTTCATTCCTCCTGTATTATAAAAAAGAGTAGCAAAAAGCCTTCAAAAAGAAATGTGATCAGTCTTATCTTGTCGTCCGGTGCCTACAAGCACGTGAGCTTCTAAAGGCCGCTCGGCTCTTACCCCGCACAGGTTCAAGCGTGGGCCGAGCGCCCTGATGACATCGTCCGTCAGATCCGACTGCTCGGCGTCCCACACGAATCCTATGGTCACGATCTCTGGGCAGTTCATGAGCACGCGGCGGATCTTGATGCTCTGACCACAGTTACTCTGCAAAAATGAAAAAAAAAAGGGGGGGGGGGGGGAGAATGAAAAAACATACACGGAGGTGGCCCATGAACAAAAAAAACATCCACGTGCATATTTTTTGTAGTGTGCAGCGGATTTGAAAAAAAAAAAAAACATAATGCGAGAATGCGGAAGAATGCGGAGGATATTGACATTGCTATGAACGTCAACAAATATTAACTGCGTTAATTGGCACGGCATCTTTCAAAACCTATGTTGCAAAAGAAAACAAACAATCAAAGCCCAGATCAAATTAAAAGCTTAAGATGCTGGATGAAAATATAATAACATGAAATAAACGTGTGTGCCGCGTTAAAGACATAATAAGATGACAGTATGTAAATTAATAATTTGTTTGTTTTCTATTTTTGACTTGGCTAATGTTTGCTGTTCCCCTGCTTCAAATGTTCTATTTTTTTTCTGTGTGCAACCTCTTGGGGAGTAAACACTCAGACAAAAGTGAATTATTATTTTCAAATCCAATCTGTCAAATATGAATTCGCTCATTTGCATCGTAGCCTCCTCTCTCTCCCTCTCTCTCGTGACTCATCACTTCAAAATGCAACAATCAGCGCTATTGCAAAGATAGCAAATTAGCCCATTATTAAACCTGCACGTCGGTATCATTAGGTCAATAAGTGCAATTTGACATTTCTGGACGCATGATGGGTTTATTAAAATGGAGGCCTTAGCGTTGCCACTCTGATAGACGCTGAAGAGGAAGACGACTGAGGCAGCAAATACAGATGAGAGAAAAAAACAGTGGCTAAGCCCTTACTGCTATTTATATCCACACACTGGTCTGTCACCATCTCCTTCCGGCTGCTTCAAGTGCAGTGTCACAGCAGAAAGCACAGAGTGTACTCTGCATAGCCCCAAGAATCTCTTTTTCTCTCTCCATTTAACGGTAAAATGCAAACTGATCAGCTGAGCGCTACTATCCATTGACCTGCTTCGATTGAAGCATTGGATACCTTCATTCAGACAGATGTTTTGAGGAAAAATAGCAAGACCTGGGAAGGTGTCTGAGACGCCACATAAACATGTTTTGTTCATTCCTTAAAAACAAATATGACATTGAAATGGACAAGAATTGAATCACGCACCGGGCAGCTACGCAGGTCCCCCGTGTTGTTTGCTGCCTGCAGCAATTCTCCAAACATGTCTGACCTGAGCCGTTCGTTCTTACCCAACATGCGATCGACCTGTTGGCTACACAAGAATGCATGCGACAACGCAACCTGGTCACAGATAATGGATGGTTATTTTTCACCGACAATGAACAACTACAGACTCTAAATTTGCAAAAAAAGGAGAAAAACAGCTTTATATTTTAGCTTACAATAAAAAATATATATATATTTGGCTAAAGGGAGGAAAGAATTGAAATTGATCTCCAACACGAAACATTAAATCATTCTCTCGCGACCTTCTTAAGTGCTTTGGAAATATATTCAATAACATCATATTAAGAATCAAGTGCTCACCATAAAGAAGTGGTTGAGACATAATGTACGAATTCTGTGAAGGGATGTGGATCTGAAGATGCGCCACAACAGCGGCACACAAACTGCAAAAAGGGGAAACAATATTTACCAGATTACATTTTATGGTTATATCTTGGTCAATGACACATGCATTAAATCAAAATACTGATACCTAGTTGTAGGTGTCATTCTTTCATTTTTTTTTTTACATCCTATTATCTTTGTTTGCGTAACGTTAATACCCATATTAGTACAGTGCTGCACTGTTTTCCTAGATTATTAAGGCCAATAAAAATGGCAATCAGCTCTGAGTATACGAGTTACCTGCTCATAAAGCATCATTGCAAACTTCTGATGGGTGATGCAGGATTTGGATGAACAAGCGTCGGTTGCTGTGTCTGAAACAATGTGCAAATGAATTCGCTCCAGGATGTTCTCCTGACAGGCGAGAAGAAAGAACCCATACAGTAATAACATCGCATGCATGCAAATACACATGTGACACGTCCCTATTGCACAATTTGAATTCATACTAAATGAGTACTCATTTACTATTATACCCATTTAAACTCCGAAAAAACAGCGTCAATATATGCTGCATCCCCTCAAACGTACATGTAAAACAGTAATCTAAATGCAATAACTATCTAATTCTGTACCTTCCTTATACCGTTGGTGTTATAGAGGAGGAAGCACGCAATTATAACATAATATTGAATACGTAGTCACTGTGGATAGATATTATCACTGTGGAGGGTCAGCATACAAAGCACTCAGCTGCATCATCCATCAGGCCCAGTTGAAAGCGCTGCTCATCCTTAAAGGTTTCAGCCAGAGCGTTGCGCAGGCTGTCGGAGGGTAGCACACGCTCTCTACTCTGTTGGAACTGGCTGAATATACTCTGGAAAAAAATTAAAAAAGGTTTGCCAGAACATAGTTGTTTTAAACTATCAATAGCTGAATTATTGGTGGGGGGAAGCAAAACAATGACTGCTCAAACCTTTAAAGCACAGAAAATGCAAGAATCGCCCAGACAAAAGTGGCCCGAGAGCTGCCTCAAACTTCTCCTGAAAATGTCCAGCTGCCAAAGCACCTGCGAAGAATAAACAACAACAGCTGAAAAAACCCAAATACTGTACTTAAGGGGTTTCGGGATTCGCAACTATGATATGATAGATGGGTCAATGTGCTTGTGAAAGCAGGAGAGTGAGAGGGGGCAAAGAGTGCGGCACACAAACGAGGTCCTTTGTCTTTTGGAATAAAATCATATTATTATCAATTTGGACCGAGGCAATATACACTATATACAATATATATTGTATACACAATATGGGTGCATGGTAGGAATCGCCCCGCCAAAGCTTGCTGGGTTGGTTTTCGGGTTTGTTTCTGCCCTCTGGAGGCGCTTTTTTCTTATTTTCACGGTAGAGTGCTCTTGAGTTTTTTTGGTACAACAAGTTGAGACAGATTTGAATGAAATGCCACTCACCTGCACGGCACTGTTGAGGAAGCAGCTGTTCTGCCCGGGCTCGTTCAGCAGGCCTTTGGTGAGAGCCAGGGACAGCATGCTCCCGGGCTGGTAGGACTTCTTCATGCCTCCTCCTGGTCTTTTGAACATCTTCACCCATGCCATGGAGTTAGAGCTTGCAACTGAAAGGTCGACAGAGAGTGTGATTATTAAAGAAATGCGTATCTCTTGTGCAACCGAAAAAAACACTTCTGCTATACCGACGGCGTAGATATAAATATGAGTATTAATGCGGTGCACTGTGGGGGGGGTTTAATAAGCAGCCCTGGATGAAAATTCAGCTCATCTTGGACACAGTTTTTCATTACATCACTAATCCAAATGAGTGATTTGGAGCGATGACAGATGAATCATGTCATCTACCTTCTCCAGAGTTGGAGGGAGACTTGCTGCAGCTGGACATGCTGGGAGGTGGGAGCTGGTGTGTCGGTCTGGCCATGGACTCCATCCATATCATCCCCATGCACCTCCGGAGCGGTTAGTTGAAAGCATCGTCAGGATCAGCCACATGGCAGCTTCGGACATGCGCTACTGGACATTGAATGGAAACACGGCCTGCGGATGGAGGAAATCAAGATGTAAACACAGCTGCATTCGCAGACGTCCACCAGGGCAGCAAGAAAAGCAGCCCAGAGCAGAATAGCGCTTCCAAAGGGCATTCACCATTTCCAGCATCCAGCACAAAAAAAAAAGGCACAGACCCAAGTTTGAAGCAAAGATTTTCCCTGGGGCTTTTACAAGCTGCTGATTTTAGCTGTTAAAAAAAAAAAAAAAAGTTGATTCTCAAACCACACATTGTGAATGAACTGTATATGTGTAATAAAACCTCGGCTTAGAGTTAAATTCCGCACTGCATTCACAACCCTCTGCAGTCTGATCCAAAAAAAAGAAGTGACATTTGTAAACATCAAATACTTTACATATTTAACACTTGTTTGACAATTACACGAGTGCAATAACGGAATAATAATTAAAAAGTAGTATGGTTGCCGTATTCAACACATTTAAATTCGCCTATGATCTAATAATTATAATTATGAAGTGGGCATAGATACATGACAATGTCATAAACATAAACAGGTAAACAACATAAAAAGAGCTCGTCTTTGGAAATGACATTTACGACGTAACATTGTCAGCCACAACATTTAGTCCACGTGTGAACGTTAGCCAGCGTAACAATAGATCGAGTCGCTGCTGATCCGATATTCGCTCCAGTTTATTGACATCGTTAAAATGTATTGACTTATTGAGAATATTCGATCTTTTCAATTATGACAAATCAAAGACAGACTTCCCTGCCCTTCCATATTGTCGTGTGCTTAGGTTTAGAACCAAACCGACGTGCATTGTCACACTGGGACACGTTACATAAATAGTCTGCCCGTTTCATACTTCCTTTCAAAGCCTGCGTTCGGTGCCATGTGTTTTCTGCAGCAACCTCTTGACACCATGTGATTCCCGTGGGCCTATGCGCTCCGACAACAACACCCCAACCGCGGTCGGGTTCGTGGAGAGGACGTCAATCCTGTATCGAACGGGTTTGTTTTCGTTTTTGGAGCACCCTGTGTTTTCCTGCCCTGCAGGGGAGCGCGCTCCCACCGCAGCGGCAGCCGGCACGGTGCCACCGTGCACTCCTGCAGCCTGGCTGCGAGCTGGAGCCCGTGGTGTGGGAAAAACGCTCACACTCGGTCTTCACACCAATATGCCGCAACTTGCATGGAGGCATTGGCAAAACAAGTGTCCTGCAGCACTCACCTCAAAGCGGGTGGCGGGGAAAGGAAGCTCGCCGCCTCCCCCCCCCAAAAAAGCGAAGGCGCGTTGCGCTCCGGCTGTCAAACGCGCAAATGCCAGGACTTCCCCCGCTGAAAGCTGTAAAACACAGGAGGCTAGAGATGACTGCAGATATGTCCTGACGCGTGTAGCGCACTATCTGCCATAGTGCACCATTCCCACAATCCCTGCGACACGTACACAGGGCAGGCAGTCCGAGTCGAAATCTGGTGCCGCGCACAATCCGATCTGGACAATGTGGGTTTTTTTTTTCGAGCCGGGGGGAGATCGGTCCCTTTTTTTTTTTTTTTTTTCGGTGGACAAGCTGCTGCTGCTGCTGCTGGTGATGGCCTGTGCCAGAATGTCCGAGGCGGATTAGTGATGTTTTGAGACTTAGAGATGACTGCAGATATGTCCTGACGCGTGTAGCGCACTATCTGCCATAGTGCACCATTCCCACAATCCCTGCGACACGTACACAGGGCAGGCAGCCCGAGTCGAAATCTGGTGCCGCGCACAATCCGATCTGGACAATGTGGGTTTTTTTTTTTCGAGTCGGGGGGGAGATCGGTCCCTTTTTTTTTTTTTTTTTCGGTGGACAAGCTGCTGCTGCTGCTGCTGGTGATGGCCTGTGCCAGAATGTCCGAGGCGGATTAGTGATGTTTTGAGACTTGAGAGGTCAAACTCCGCCCCTAGTGTAGCCTGGAGTGCACTGCCGCTGCTGCTGCTGCTGCTGTATTGCAGTCCTCGGTCCCCCTGCATGGCACAGCGCGCGCTGGCGGAAGGTCAGACTTCCAACTTGTCATGATGAGGAGTGAAGGCATCACATGACCGCGCTGCTTTCATAATCCGAGCACTGTGGGGACTAAAAGCCCGCCCTCTCTTCGTTAATGGCAAAATGCAGAGGAGGAATGAGACTTGGTGTTTTTTGGGGTCCAAGTGAAAGAGTTAAAAAGCCCCACTGCAGATGGAGGCTGTCATTCTGTGTATTTTTTATGCTGATGCAAATAATACATAATATCCACGAAAAGCATCAATTTCATATGATCTGATAACAATCACAAATATTAGGCCTGTGAAGCTGGTGCCGCAG
Organism: Colistium nudipinnis; assembly: GCA_016785305.1. NCBI lineage: Eukaryota > Metazoa > Chordata > Actinopteri > Pleuronectiformes > Rhombosoleidae > Colistium > Colistium nudipinnis. The sequence continues at coordinate 93,288 of JAFBJU010001182.1, forward strand.
TGATCAGGACACAGGGATCGCAAAGACAGCAGGCAGATGGAGGGCCTGGCACGAGGAAGCCTGCCGAGTCGAGCAGTTTAGGATAAGACAGGAGGAATAAAAGAGGCTGATGCCTGCAAGTCAGCAAAAATGACACCCAGCAATTGGAGTGGCTCCGTTCAAGTTTTAGTAAATCTGTGTTGTTGTGGTAAAGAGCACCGCAGACACGTATGCAGCAATACATTTTGAAAAGACAAGGCCCAAAATAAGAAAAAATAAATACATATTTGGTTCTAAATCTGTGCGATTTCATAATACAGACTAGTGCATTTAACACAGTATTTACCACCCACATCCCTAATGCCATGTGTTCAGACAGCTGCTGCACTTCATGCGTGCTGTTGTGCTTTTATTTGGATTGTCAAATGATGTGATGCCCATTGTTTTCCAATTTCTCACTCTTATCTGATGTTGTACAATATGAATGATGAATGAATGTATTTGTAAAACAGTCGGGAGATTAGTTAATGATTAAAACCATTCTAAGTCACAGCCCTTGTGTAACTATGACTGTAATACATGATACCACGAGCTGTGTCACATTATTTTCGCCTCAAATTGACGACTGTCCACATTATTTTTACTTTCATACGAATAGTTAAACATATATTAAGCACTATATAATTCAGTGAAACTAGGGGGAAATGCTGGAAGATGTGTAGTCCATGAGATGGACGTGTGGAACATGAAATACAGTATAATGGTATATGGCATTTCTCTAATCTTATTTTGGCTCTCGCAGCTGCACTGAAAACTCCCCGTGGGACACATGAAGAGATCTTCTTGTTATTTATAAAAAAAAAACTTTCTCTGACTAACTCCTGCTGAATGTTCTGCAGCTGTCAAACTCACTTGTTCTTAAGGTTATTTTTGGCATTTATTTCTCGTATCTGTGTTCTTTCTTTTTATTTTGAGTATACAGTACTGTACTTTGACCTTCCTGAAAAAAGAATTGAGGCCAGCATTTTCAAAACTCTGTAGACTGTCTCATGATCCAAATGATAGCTACTGTCTAGGTTCATCAAAAAGTATTCTATATATATATAATATATTGAAAAGAACTTGATAAAACTCAACGCTTGTTCCAGTTTTAATTGTGTGCCGTCAATAAATAAGTTGCATCCTTTATTTACATCACATATTTATCTTTTCATTTGAAACTCTATAAAATTACAGTTTTGTTTTCAGTATGCGTGGAAACGCTGAATTTCTCGAATTATTTATTGCACATTCGTTTTGCTATTTACACGATTTTTCTTCGGAAACTCTCTGGAGCACAGAAAGCAGGCCACTGGTCGGCTGGACATCAAAAGCACAAAACATTTTGTGTCCATTGTATGAGTTTTCAATCCTATATATTGGTATGGATCGGCTACTGGGCTACTGATTGACTGCGTTGTCATCACCACAGACAGAGGCCACAATATTGCGTGGCCGCATAATGTGAAATCCTCTACAGGTCTTCGGACTCTGGGACCATGACTGGCTCCAGGGTAATCGTGGGCACGATCAGATGGGTGCCCTCGGATATCCATCCCTGGGCCGTCCTGTTGAAGGTGGCCCGCTTCGCGCCCGGATCCTGGAGCTCTGGATACCTCGGTGGGTTCATGTCAATCTCCGGGAGTTTGAATGAGATTCCTCTGGGAGCCTTGTCGAATCCACCGTAAGGAGTGGCCACCCTGCAAATTTGGATCAACGGTATGAATTTCACTCGTTCTTCATGCGATGACACTCTAAAATGCGCTCGCGGGTTGTCTCACCGGTTAAAGGACTTGTAATCAGGAAGATCCGCCCTGGAGTCCGGCGCAGGCATCGTCAGTTTGAGAGACTCGGCGAGGTCGGGGTCGCAGAGGATGGCCTCCTCCCATGGAGAGTGGTAGCACTTGTGCGTAATTGTTGTGCTGAACTTCTGTGCAGTCCCATCTGTGAAAAGGGGTCACCGGTGGGAAAAGTGTCAGCGTGAGATCCTATTCCTTCCTAATATCCTCAATCTGGTGCGTTTAGACCCACTTTCTTCAGCCCCTGTTTTTCGTGGCGTGCCGAGGTTTTAGAATGGCTAGGATTAAAAGTAGAGTCTGTGCTGAGAAAACACCGAACACAGACAGCCTGAGTTGTCGGTCATTACAATCCGAGCTCTTAAAATAGCACATAGTCAAAGTGTGCGATCATTGTCCATGTATAAGGTGTCAATATGGGGGGACACGCGGCGGAAGCACGGAGCGCGGCGGGCCTTAAACTAAGTCAAACAAAACATCAAGTTGTGTGATTAATCTTGGTTACCCACTCAAGATAAGTTCCGCTGTTACAAATGTATGATAAAGATGGCATTATTATGACACTCCTACATTTTTGACTGTGCGGCATGATTTGAACAGAATGCATAGCACTTTAATATGGAAGAAATTGTACTATTTTTCATTATTATTAATGGGAAATGAAATCTCAATTTTGGATCCTACATAAACGGACACACTTACTGAGCAGCGTTTTTACCTGAAACTGAGTTTTCTATGTCGCCGGTATTTCCATCAGTGGGTGCATCCACTTTGATTTCCACAGTGTGTGTATTTGCGGCTAAAATATCCCTCTGAAAAAAAAAAAAACAGAATAAAGATGGTACGTTTAGTTCTGGGTAAAAAAAACGCAGATAAAATACCAGTGCGACACGACTCAGAGTTGGCTCGTGGGTAGCCGCTCTTGACTGTCGTGCACTCACACACGCACCAAAATGCACTGATAAACTGAGAGGCAGCCTTAAGCAAAGTGCCTGTGCAGCCTCTCAGAGGATTTGGCAGGAGGGTGGAGAAGGCACGAGGCGCACGGTCTTTGTTATCATCCTTGTGTTGTGACGCTTTTTTTTCAAGAGCATATTTCCTGATAAATCTGCTTCATGAGTCATACACACACTAACGCCAGATAATGAAAGTGCTAGTGGACACACACACACAAAACACATAGTGACTTACATTTAGCTGTGTATTTGCCTCATTTTGGATACTTTCAAATGTATATTTGTCGGACCTCCTCTGGCGCATTTTAAAAAGCCGAGAGCCTCTGTTGGAAAGCAACGATAGCTCCTCCAACATAATGTCTTTGGGAGTGCTGTGCTTCTTTCCCAGATCCATGAGGTCCCCTGGTACACACAACAGAGGTGAGAAAAATTAACAGGTCCACAATCAGCAGCATCACTGCACTGCATAGTAATAAATGAACAATTTCCAAGTGTGTGGGGGGGGGGGGGGGGGCGCGTTTTTGGGGGGGGGCGTTAATCCAGCCCTGGTGTCAGAGTCGGAAAGTGCAGGGTATACAATATAAATATACACACATAAATATCTCCTGATATAAATTTGTCATCTGAACAGGTTCAAGGCAGCCTCCATGTACGACAACAATGGTGTCACAAAACTTCAAAAGTCCCGTCACGGAGCCCTGAGTTCCCATTGTAGTGGAGAATCGGTTTCGGATGAACATGGAGCTCCCTTGTCCACCGACAGTGACGGAATGTATACCAGCTGTCATGAACCTTCACATTATCCAAACAGCTACCCAGTTGGCCTTCGAAACTTCCCCTCCCCTCTCCCACCCGCCCAGAAATAGACTTTTGAAAAGGACAACGAGAATGGATTTTACACCATATACCAAATCGTCCCCATAAGCTTGTTTATGGCCGGTGCTGGAGAGCGGCCCTGGCATTTTGAGCCCAGATCAGAGTGGATATTCTCTTGCGGCAGTGTGTTTGTCCACATCATACCATTGGTACCATGGACCTCTTGGCAAATAGCTGCTGCACACTTCTTCCTCTCTCCGGCCGGCATTGTACAGAATTGTGACATTGGGGGCTCTGGCAAGGTTGGCAGAGCTCAGGAGGGCTGGAAACACACACAGGACACAGGATGAAGTCGTTCTGCCCAAGTTGTAAAAACAGGGAGTTTTGCTCCCAACACTGTGATCCGCACCAAAAACATCCGAGCCCGTAAGCTGTCAGGGCTCAGATAAACACACACGAGCGACACTCGCCATGCACGAGATTGATTTACTCTTTATGAGACTTGCTTATTGCTCTGACATGACTAGCTGGCACTGCACATGATATTTTTAGACCATTTAAGTCTATCTCCTGTTTGCTTTGCGAATGTATTGAAGTTCGTGCATCAGCTGGAGGGTAACCAGTCAAAGAAATCTGCGTAGTCAGCATTTGTATTTCATGTTGTAATCATCTCTCTGTAGACGTTACATTCAACAGATTACAGTGTATTACATAATCCTCGAGCCCCATTGTATATGCAATGGTGGCACACATGTAATTCTTAAATCTGGCTCGGCCACTGGAACGCATTTCTGAGAATGTGAGCTTGTGTCAGAGGCGTTGCCTGTATGTTTTCGTGAGATAAATGACCTGTGCAAAGGTCAAGGTGAAAATGTCCCGAGTTTGTCTATGTAGCCGGACACATATATTGTAATAAAAAAAAATGAAAAATATCACTTTTTACATTTTCAGTGTCAATCCCATTTGTATATATTTAGTGTTGCCGGAAAGAATAAAGATACTTTTTTTTTTTAAATGCTTAAATGTTCAGTTGTGCCCGTTGTGCAGACTTTGTAGCAATTATATCTGACCAATTCGAAAAAAAAAAAAAATCAATGCAAAATTAATCAAATCTATCTAATTCTAAAGAAAAAATAAAATAAAATACCTGTTTTGTTTTCACAAGTTCATGAGAAATAATGCCTATCATTTTCCGAATTTATCATCTTCGTTAGATGCAGCCACATTTCATTTATCACAGTTCAATGACATTATCACAATCACAATATAATTATAATTGAAAATATGCCCATATGGGATCTCGTCCATACCTGTGATGGCGTTTAACCTGTATCCTGGAAGGGGAGACTCGGAGACTCAGGGGTCAACCCACAGTCGGTAGTTTGATCTTCCCTGATCTACACCGTCCCGAACACTAAAGCCAAACTGCGAGTGTGTCTCCGGGTCTGTTGTGGATGGAATGCAGCTTACATCAATAGGCTAAATTTAACCTGCCAAACACTCAAAAGCACTCTGGAACACCATGGGACAGGGATAGCTATACCAGAGAAGAGGAGAGGGGAGGATGGACAACGCTCACACGCCCGCTGATGTTCTTGGGGGTGAAGGATCCCCTCCTGGGACAAATTCTTTCTTCTAAAGTCCACACTCCTCTGTGGGTTGACGTAACCTCGGTGGCACGGCGTCTTCAAGTTAGGGAGGTCGCACAGCTGCTACCGGTGTGCTTCTCTCTTCAGACGGAGTTGCCTTACTGTTTTTGTGTGACTTCAAATGTATGTGCGGTAGCTGACTGAAATCCCTGGAGATGGTGAAAGGGCGGTGTGGTCTCATTCAGGAGACAATGGTCAGCCAAAAATATTTTTTAATAAAGCAACATCTCGCTCATTATCACGGGAGCTACTCTCAGTGTCCCTGCTTCAGAATAACAAATACATTTAAACTGTGTTGTGTCATTTAATGCTCTTAATAATAAGTGCTGTGATGTAAAAATGTGAATGGCTGAAGAACCTTTTCATCCAAATGACAATCCGCACGGAATTAAGGCCAACAAATAAAACTGTGCCGTCATGCCTTTTAATGTTTCAGTTTGTGTTTGAAAGGTGCGAAAACTTTGAAAGGACACAGTGCGTGACAAACTGTGGGATAATTAAAATTGTATGCGTGGAACATTTAAACACAGTAATTGTCGGTCACTGCAATTCTTAAGCCCCAATGAAACACGATGAGCAATATCTGTGATAAAGATCGCTGAATTAAATATTCAGATGTGAATAATGTTTTCGTAAACCTGGAAAAGTCATCACAAAGTCCCATTATTTCACAGCAGCAGAACAACACAAAAGTGACAATTAATTGTTGAGCTCCTCGAGCCACGTGATCACTCGTACCTTGAGCATTGCCACTTTCAACTTATGTGTACAAATAAAACACTAATTGGTTTTAAATTAATTTCAAAACCAATTTTACAAGAACAACCTGCTTATTCAATACTATAGTTCAACATTTTCATTGTTCATTTGCATTAATCGGGGCCAAAGGTATTATTTTTCTTCTTTGATCAATATACTTCACTCTACACACTCTATACATTTAACATACGTGTACCTGTATATTTCTCTCTCTCGATAAAGGCCATATTAACTTCTCGGGACTGCACCATAGAGGGGAGAGTACTTTGTTGGACTAGAGCCCTGTCCCATGTATCCGCTACTGGCCCTGCTGGCAGACCAGAGCGGCTGGGCTGGTCTGAAGGGAGGCCCACAGAGGGCCGGTTTGTCAGGTGGAAATGTCCTGCTCAAAGATGGTGCCTGAAACGCAGGGGCTGCATAATAATGACTCTGTCGGGCAGCTGCGGGATCAAGAGACACCCTGCGCTTCCATTCCTCCGGCGGCTCGGGCAGGGATCTGCGTTGCCCCGCAGCTCTGACATCATAGGCAACAGATGATGGTCGACTGTGCAACGCAAAGGCATCCTCCACTGAGCCGAGGGGGCTCCTGGATGCTGCCTCCCACGGCGACAGAGGCTTATAGACATTTTCGTGAAAGGATGTTCGCCTCTGTGCAGGTAAAAATGAGGCCTGAGTGTTTGCATTCAGGCGCCTGGGCAGGCTCAGCGAGCGGCTTCGACCAAGTCCCTGAAAGAACAAGCACAAATGAGTTGTCTGCTGGGAGAGCAGCGTGAAGACTATGCTGCCACCCTCTGGATCCATGGAGGCCAGGACCAACCTTTATAAGTTATAAATGGAAATGGTATTCAAATATTTTTTTATTTACACCTCTTCCTGATTGGCCCTAGCACCTCTCTTTTTTTATTTTTATTTTTTTGTCAGTGTGCGTCAGAGATTCTTCTTTCAAAATCTTTAAATATTATTTCCGTCTAAAATAACAGAGGTCAAGTATAATTTCTCACAGGTAAAGGTCCTGAGGCGGAATTTGACATTGACAAATATTAAAATAAAATATAAAAACAATATTTGAGAACTTACCTGCTGTTTGTCCAATAAACTTAACATTACAGTGGAGGCCAGTCCTTCTTACCACTCAAAGTTGATCATACTAAAGTAACTAATCCTAGAGTGAGCAGTTTTTTTTTTTATATAAACAAGACAATAATTTATTGGGACTCAGAATACAGATATTGCAGTGGGGGCTGTGCATGTGAATTACTGCGTGAGAAAGATACAGGAGGAAATATTGTGATTCAGAAAAAGTGGTGATATAGTAGCTCTTGGGAAAAAAAGATAAGCTTGTGACAAAGGAGGGACAAGAGAAGATTGAAAGAGAAATTTAATGGCATGATTGTGCTGAGAACAAGAAGTGCAATAAACAGCGATATGTCAGAAAGACAGAGATAGAGACAAACAGAAGTGTTTTTTTTCCTGTTTTCGTTTTGAGTCACAATAAATGATATCAGCAACATAAAACTCCAAACCTCTGTGACATTTGCTTATGTTTTACATCAAGGATACGGATAGAACATTTCTGATGACTTAAGAGACAGTTCAATGACAGGGGTCATTACTGAAGACTGTAGAAAATAAATCCACATCCAAAAAGAAAAAACTTTAGTCACCAGGGTGAAAGATCCCAACTAACACAAATGCTTTTCGCTGCTGTGATACCATCAACGTTTGGAATGAGACTAAAAGAATTGTATCCACAAGAAGAAGTGCATAAAGAGTGTGTCCTCAAACACACGAAATACCTAAATATATTATGTTAAATGAAGTTTTTGTTTTCCTAGATGACAGAAATATGAGCAATAAATGTATTTGAAAACATTAATGTAATGTGTAATTTGGGGGGTCTCTGGTGAATACGGGAACAAGAAAAAAACAACTCAAACTAGAGACCTTGAACGAGGCTCTACACACCTTATTGCACATGTAATAGCACTTGCTGAAAATCCCTCAACATGATTCATTCTCACAGGGATGATGCTTTAGTCCGCTAAGTTGTATCTCTATTAATTTATTTTAGCTTGTATTAAACTGCTTCATCACAATTTTAACGTAGCTTTGTTGTACCTTCAACTGACTCCACACCTTTCCCTTGCATTGCCAGCTTCATATGTCTTTTTGATGGGGCCTCTTTTAGACATTACAAAGGTCTATTCATTCCCACCTGAATGGCAAATGGAAATATTACAGGCTAGCAAGTTGCATTAATAGTGTTCTATTATCTCAGTGTTGACCATATTCAGTATTTGGGCTAATTTAAAATAGCTACAGATCTCCACTGTTTATTCGTCACTACTGGCTTCTTTGCAGAAAACTTTGGACGGGGAGCCATTTGACGTGCGCCGCGAGCAATGAGAGAAGCGGGAGAAAAAGCTGAAGCTATGCTGTCACCGCCGGTGGATGACTGCTTGGAGGATGCGCTGGCGGGTCGGGCACTCGGCGCTCGCTTGTCGGTTAAGTGATGAGCGGCAGATGTGACAGCGTGCTTTTCATCCAAGTGCTTGCCAGTTGCGAGAGGCTCAGCCGATCTCGTGCTCGGGTGGGCAGAGGAATTTGGGGAACTTACCCATCCAGGACACTTAGCGGGGGCCTCTGCCTCGGCCCGAGCAGCGTACTCAGAGGCATTATAAGGGGAATCAGAAGAGACAGATCTATGTTTAAGGCGTTTGGTGACCTCAAACTTTGAGGCTGGAGTCGGTTTGGGGCTCGGCCCTTTGGCTTCAGGGACTGCATTGTACTTGAACAGTGATGAGCTCAATTGATAAGGTTGATGCTTCATAATATCTAAGGCATTTAGGGGCTTCGGGGCTACTTTTGGTTTTTCTTTGGTCTTAGGCTTGGTTTGGGGACTGGTGGAAGGGGGTTGCTTGGCTGCCGATGGTGGATAGAAGGGAGCAAGAAGGGGATTGTACGATAAAGGGGGAGGGGCGCGAACATTGGAAGAATACCTCCAGTAGTTGGGTAGGGAGGAGGTTGGGGAGTCGGGTCTTGATTTGTTAGCTTGCACGGTGTCAGCATCAACAACAAACTTCTGCATACGGGACTGTCTTTTGGCAAACAATTGTGCGCCTTTTCCTGCCACATTCGGACCATTGCCTGCACAATAACTACTTCTGTCGGAGACTGGACCCTTTGGTGAGGCCTGAGGTGCTTTTGATGCTTGGACATACTGCTTCCCTGCCTGTGGCGGACAAGAGGCGACCGAATATGAGATGCTCTCTGGCTTATTCCTTGAGGGTGAAGGTAGGTGATGTGGTCTGTAACTAGGACTGTGGGCCTGCATACTCACAGGGGATCGAGGTGGCGGTTGATTCCAGCTATTTGCGGTTGGCTGACGGTGAAGTTGAGAAGAGGGGTTGATCGGAACCCAGGCATTGGCAGGGGTCGGAAGTGTTGCCTGAGCTTGTTCTGATGTCCAACGGTTGACCATCTGTTGCGGGTGCGCCCAGTCCTGCTGCTGTGAGTAATGCTGAGCATGATGCCCCCCAGGACCGTGGGAGGGTTGCGAAACCGGACTTCTTGGGGGAATATATGGCTCACCAGAGGGACTTCTACTTAGCCACGGAGGACAGGCGGGATTGATTGTCGGTTTTGGGGCAACTGGAGGGGGATTCTTGAGTTTTACTGTTCTGGCTTGCATAAAGTTACAAGCCTCAGCCCCCAGGCTAAAAAAGTCTTCCTCTGATTCAATATAAGACCTTCTTTCCCCTTTGCTTTGGGGATTTGACACTTGTGCATGTGATTTCATAGTGGTTTTCCTTTTGGACTCTGGTAGGGTGCCGCTCTTGATTGCTGGTACAGATATTCGCTCATGTCTTGAGGCTATGATGTCTCCACTTGGGGACCAAACGTGTGGATTAGTATTAATTGGCACAGAAGCTTTGAATCTCGGTTGCTTCTTCCCTGTTACTGAAACAATGCCACCGGCTCTGACAATAGCATTTGTGCCATCTTGAATTCCTAAGAAGGGCTTTGCAGTTCTGTTGGGCACCAAGGGTTTTGGCACATAGGCAAGGTGATTCATCTGTTGCATATTTTCCTGGTATTCATACTGCTTGTTACTTGCATCCATGTAGTTGGCCTTAGTGTTGTAAATATTCTGTGCTTCTGTACATTCAGATTCCGTTAGTGCCTCCACGGGTAATCCTCTACTCCTCATTTCTTCCTGCTGTGACGCAATGTCATCCATCCTTTTGCGGCGTTGGGTAAACATAAAAACTCCTTTCCCTTTTGTCTCTGGTAGTGCTTCCATTTCTCCAACACTTCCCCAATTCAGACTTGCGTTACGCTGCTCGTGATAAATAGAATAATCCTCTTCTAACTCAGAATCACTTGTTGCCACAAAGTTATACCCAGCTGATCTGACTTCTTCAGTTTCCTGCTCTATGTGGTCTTCACTGTCGAGCTTTTCACCAGTCCCGTAACTCACAAGCGTGTACTTCTTGACTCTCTGACGGCGTCTTTTAAACAGCAAGGCTCCTTTGTTCTGAGGATCGGGAGCATCAGTTAGAAGTCGAGCAATTCGCTTACATTTAGACTTGGTCTCCTTCACCTCTCTTTCTGATTGGCTCTCGTAACTGAGCCCTAAGACAAAGAAAAAGGAGAGAGGGGGGTGAGAAAGAAAGAGGGAAGTTTGGCCTGAAGATGAAAACTTTTAGCAAACAATATTCATTTGGTTTGACTTTTAGTTATAAAAGCTGCAGTATTTCAATTTCAGTAAACCAAAATAAATAAAACACCTGGAGTTTGTAACATATTTGTAAAAAATATGTTACAAAAAATCAACCATTGTCAATCCGCTCAAGATCAATTGTATTAATATTGTTATTGCTATTTGAATTACACTCACATCAAGTGAGACACATTTTAAGGAGTCCCCTGCTGAAGCAAGTGCACTAATAAAAGCATCATATTTACTTTCAGCTAACTTGGGGCATGGGGGCTGGGGGGTGTATGAGGCAAGGGAATAGAGGAGCTCACTTTCCATTGCGGTCAAGTCTTACGATTTGAAAAGGGATCGGGTAACAGGCCAGGCTGACACATGCTAGTGTCTGTCAAATGTGTTTCTGCCAGTATCATCATATGGTCATATTTTATTCTTGTCCTGCTCTGACTGTTAAAGCCATGGGAATTCTCCCTGTAAGTCCCCCTCAAATAGAACTCGGCATGAAAATAACCAACCCCCATAATGCTTTGCACAATGTATTGATAAAAAATATATATTTTTAAGTATTTTGCAAATAACAGCTCAAATGTATGCAGGCAGGTAATATTATTTCAGGCCATCATCTGATTTTTTTTTAGCTGCATTTAAACCACCAAAAAAAACATATTATTTTTTATCTGCATTATTTAAATTGAAATTTTAAATTAAATGACTATGAGCTACACAGTTTTCCCTTCTAGCTCCATCTATCCACTGAAATGTATAAAAGGAGGATATAAGATATGGTACTTACGTGTGCACCTTGCCCTGTGCCTGTCCGGTCTGCACAGATCTGTGTCAGACTCCGAGTTCCACTTCTCTGCCTGCTCAGCACGCTCGTCTGAAATTTCAAAGAAGACAGAAGCAGGAGGTGCCTCACTACTCCCTCCTTCCTCTGAAGATTCAACCCTCCTGTTCCCAGTCCCTGGGTCCTGCCTATTACTGGCTCCCTGTGGATCCTCCGTGGTCAGGGTCAAGGCCAGGTGCATGTCAGCGGCACAGCCCAGAGAGGAGGAAGACGACTGGGAATGCTTTTGTGAGATCTGGTCAGTGCCAGGCTCGGAGTCAGGGCACTCTTGGTGAGGAGACAATGATGCCGGTGAGGTTTGGTCATAAGGAGACTCTGTGATGGACTCTCTGGATTCACTAAGGTAGACGTTATCCTCCTCATGGTAGGAAACATCCTCTTCACTTCCACTTAATTCAGGCAAAGGCTGCTGCTCGCCTGCATATTTGCATTCTTGTGGTCGACAAGACTTAGGGTCAGACTTGGGGATATTTGGAGACTGTGGGTCTAAAGGGAACTCATCACTCAAGTCATCCTCATCGTAGGACCCTGCCAACGACCCAGAGTCACAAAGTTTCTGTGAACCGTCTGAACCTGACCACGGGACTGAGTTATCATTGCTGTCTGGGTCCTCGGCCTGTCGTTCCATTTCTATTGCTGTTTCACAACGTCCCGGTTGTCACCTGTAATACCTGCGACCAATATTAAAACAGAGATGATTAAAATAAAGATCATCAACTTCAAAACGTCAAACTTTTAACATTTTATTATGATATCTAGAAATATATGATACCCCTGAAAATGCGCCAAAATGATCGGGTAACCTCTTCAACAATCATGAATGTGGTCTTTGTTCAGATTAAGAGATTTCAGCAATGGGGCACTTTGTTTGATTCTGTTGATTATTCCTATCCCCAATAGGAAGTGCAGCTCTGCTCTGGAAGTTTCATCAGTGCTGCCATCCCTCTAAATGGAATGGTATGTAATGTCGAGGGGGAGGCAGCATTCGCATCCAGGAGCATAAACAAAACAATCCGGTGGCTGTTTTCCGAACTCGTGTTTATACAGCGAGGTCTCGTTCCCTCCACTGTTGTACATCTATCACTGCACCTAATACCAGCAGTACAATGGATGTCAGCATTGCCATTTAAGAACTAAATCTGAGACAGGATTCATTTCATACATAGTAGAAATAGTATAAATACTACCCCTCCTTTCTATTCCACTTAGAGACAGTATTTGTTTTGTTACTGAAGTTAAATTACATAAGCATTGAATCCTTTATTCTCTGAAGTTGCTCTGGTAATAATTGAAAACAACATTCAAAACAATTCCTTTAAATCAACTTTTTTGCTGACATTAAACTCAGAAATGTTGTCACACATCAAAAAACAAGGATATTTGTACAAAAACAGCCAGATATGAAACTGCAAAACTCGAAATATTTTGACCTTTTGATATGGTTCATATTAGTGTGTACATATTCCATGAATTGCAGGAACTGTGTAGATTCTTGTGCGAACACAAAAGTCCCATTCCAAAATCTAGACAAGTACAATGGTTCAAATTTTATTTTTAGTTCTATTCTTTAGTTCTCTCTCTGTTTGCTTTATTTTTCGTGCTGTGCTGTTTTAACATAACAATTTCACTTACCGGATTAATAGAGCATTATCTATATCTCTATTTATCCTGCACTCTCAAACGCAGTACGCCCCAACATCCACCAGCTGGCGGTGCCGTGAAAATATAGTACAACCTTAAAAGACTACAACAAAATAAATCATGCTTCTGCAAGTTTGCCAGATCAAATAAGACATGTCATGATAAAGTATTGTTAAGTCTTCTTTAACTTTAGAACCTGAACATTTCGCTTCGTACTTTAAGTGTTTGTATGTTGTTCAGACAGTCAGAGCTGCGCAGGTCTGTCACCCAGTAAAACAAATCTAATAATTATGTAAATTAGACTAATAAGATGTTTTATTTAAGCTTCTCAATATTCAGTTAAAACGAGCACTAGATTATGGTTCAGCAATTTAAAGGGCAAAACAAAAAATGTTAAACAATGTACACATGTAAAATCATATATTTTTATGACTTCCATGTGTTAAGAGGAAGTAGTTTTTGTGTACCAGGTTAATTCTTGTCGTTCATTGGTTCAGGTGGGTTGGAACCTGGGTTTAGCCGGAAGTGGAAGTGTTAGCGAGAGTTATGTTTGGTGCTTGATTGATTAGCGGCACGGAGTGTGTGACACATTTAGAGAAACTATAGCGTACCAGTCTGTTGTTGATCTTTTAAGATGATATGATCATACTCTCGTCTGGATATTTATCCTGCAGGCTATCTGCAAGCCACCGTGGACATTTGCACACAAAGGTTGTCTAACAATTAGCCACGGGTCTTTAGCTTGTTAGCAAACTGAGTTTGTTTTTAGCATTTGTTAGCAAAGTGAATGTAACCCAGTGTACACAGTTGACATCATCATTTTCGGCTTGGAAACGCATAGTTATTAGTTGAGCTCCGAGCTACAAGTCAACATGCTGTGACATGTTGTGAGACACTAAGGGAAAGACCAGCACCGCTACCTGAGAGGCTGGTAATACTGAAGACTGGACTCATGAAAGGTACCACGTTTTTATATAATATTCTTTTGAAGTGAACAAGACGCCTAGTGGATTTTAGCTACGGAATCTGGTTTGGGTCGATTATTCGACAATTCGAGCGGGTGAGACACACCACTCACGCTATGAATGTGCTTCTACATGCGCAAATAATTACCGAGGGAAATAATATTGATTTATAGATACATTTATTTATTTATTTTTATTTTTTTAAGTGAGAGGAAAAGTGAATTAAATTAAACTTGGACTGCATACATTTTTATGTTTAGAATGTTTCAATAAATAATTGAGACTTATTATTTTCTAAAACTGATTCCAGTGTGGTTTTTGGATATTCTTTTTCTACATTTAATTGGGGCTCAAGTGTTAAATGAGTGTTATATTAACTACATTGGTATTTAATGAACTGTCTGATTTTGCTAAAGGAGTTTGTGTATTTTCTAAAATAATAAATAAAAGTAGCCTGAATGTGGTAAGATATTTCTTGATTGAAAGTTGGATTTGTACTAAACTGCTATACCCAGACCCTTATATACTCTTTGGCTCACTGTCCCATGCCCATGCTTCTCTTCACACTTGGTTCCACTCCATTTAAACATTTAACCCCATCAAACCTTGCTTTAGTGCGGCAGCGTTTCTGCCTCCTAGTATGGCAGTATCTCCAGTATTTTGACTTATTGCCATGGAAACAGGGAGTCGGCATCCTTGACAGATGAGCAAACTCTTGGCCCCAGGGAGGACCCCTGTGAGGACTGAGCTCTTGCGGATTAGGTGTTTCCATGTTATTGGATAATTAGATCATCTTTCCTCAACCACTAATGACAATCCCCACAAACCTCCGTTTAACAACTTCTTACACCTTTTTATTATTCACGCCAATACCCTTATTACGACCCAAAAACCTATTGCTACTCCGAATGGATTCTGTAATCATTATGCGGACGAAATCATTGTTTTTTATAGGTAAGTAATTATTCAAATATAATTTGTACTGGTTCAACAACAACTTTCAACAAACACTTGGTGACTATCACTGGTATGATGCTTATTTCGGGCCATTGTACCAATCATAGATTTGTCCGTCCGTTTCACAGGATATGTTAAAGCTAAAATAAATCCACAACAGGAGACTAGATGAGTTATTCAGATAAATAGATAAACTGTGTTTAAAGAGGTTGAAAAAGTGAAATGAGGATTTACTTGCCAAATCCACTACTTACATTAATCATCCCCAAAGATGACATTGTCCAGAAATGTCTTGTTATTCGATATCCGGCGTTGTTAGCTTTACGTCCGGGCAGATTTCGCTGATGACCATAGATGAGGGGTTGTGAGGAGATGTTCAGGTCACCTATCAGCTTGGTCGTGTAGCCCTGCACATTCATGTATGTCGCTCTATTTAAAGAGAGTGAAGAAGAGGTGATCCTGGCTCAACCCTCCTCAGACACAGCTCAGTAAGCATGATGCAGCAGAGCCACTGCAAGTCCCCAAGATGCCCATAACAACCTTTGAGGACATTCTTAGATTGGTTGGAAATGTGCTTTTAGTTTGGTTTCCCGTGAAGGTTTTATGTTTCAATCAAATGATTATATTGATAAATACAGAAATACTGTCTTTCTTATGCCAACTCGTCCACCACTAGAGCCGGAAATGGATTTAGCAACCATTTGTCCATTGCTCTAAACTTTGGCTATGCATTTGGGTTAATAAAAAGCTAAGTTAAGAATTAGGTCAGACATTGTAAAGCTACTTTACAGTGAGTGCATGATGTGAGAGGGTTGTTCTGTGTGACAGGATGCCCCTACATGGAACTGAATCTGAGTTGAAAATGGTGGTTTGGAGAAGTAATAAATATGGGAAAAGATAAATCTGCTTCAGTTTAGGGCACGGTCAAAATGTCCTGGAAGTTGAGATCAAAATATGATTATAGATTCACGACGCACATAGTGAAATATCGCAAGCTTTTATTTCTTTTAATGCTGATGATTATGGCGCACAGCTTATTAAAACTACAAATTCAGGTTCTCAGAAAATAAGAAATATTAAATAAATCAACTTCGGAGTCTGCAAGCCTTGATTTTCAAATGAACTGCAACAATTTACTTTCATCTGAGGAGGACTTTGGACCACTGAGCAACAGTGCAGTTCTTCTTCTTCTTCTTCTTCTGGAGTGGCTTGAAAACGTGCACCTGCAAATGGACAATGAGTAATTTTGAAAAAAAAATACCGACTTCTATCTTCTATCTCTGATCTTTTAATCATTAACGTGGTGCTCGTCAATGTGTCACCTTTGGTCTTTGTGGCTTTAATTTAAATCCTTGTTGCACCATTCTGTCCAAGAATTGTTCCCCATCCACTCACGGAGCGACGCAGAAATGAAATTTGACAACATCCTCTCGGAGATTAATGGATTTGGAAAATTTCAAATCACGCTAGTGCTGATTCAGGTCCTCTCTCGAATGAGTTTGCCATGTCACTTCCTGCTGAATAACTTCATGGCTGCTGTTCCCGATCACCACTGCAACATCAGCACCCTGGATGATGGCGGCGTCTTCGGGAGTTTGAGTCCAGAGCAGAAACTGGCCGTCGGCATTCCAGCCGAGCAGGACGGGACTCGGAGCTCCTGTGAGATGTTCTCTCAGCCGCAATATCAGCATCTGTCGGGGTCAAACGGTAGTGAGGAGGCATTCGCTGTCCAGTGTCAGAATGGATGGGTGTATGAGAACAGCACCTTTAAATCTACTCTTGCAACAGAGGTAAGTGTCCTCCTATACATTTAAAAAGTCTGTAATGCAAGAGTAAAAAATGGTGGTTGGAATTCTAATGAAGTACAGTGAATATAATGCTCACGAAAATAACATGTGATTTCAACGACTTCGAATATTTAATTTCTATCAAATGTTAAATAATTCAAAGTATTCATTTTCAATGTTTTGCAGTGGGATCTGGTATGCAGCAGAAAAGGGATGAACAAGGCCACAGCCACGATCTTCTTTATTGGTGTTATGATTGGAGCCCCTTTATTTGGGTTCCTCAGTGACAGGTACGAATGTAGTTTAAAACAAAGACGTTAAAATGACAGCATAAGCAGAGACTAAAAAACCTTATTATTATTGTTTTTATAGACCTGACCAGAACCTGCTTTAATTCAGATTTAAAAGCTGCAGTTCACAATTGAACCGGGGAAAAGAAAATCTGAGAAATTGATTTTAACAGATTTATTATTTGAATAGAATAGGATGTCCTATTCTGTTAAATGCAGGGCGTTATCTTAATTATTCAATTTGATCTCTTTATGAGCAGGTTTGGGCGACGACCCCTCCTGCTGGTGTCGTACCTATCCTCCATGACCTGCGCAGTGCTCAGTGCGTTCTCCACATCCTATGTGATCTTCATGATTATGAGGTTTTTGACAGGGATGTCTCTCGCAGGAATAAGCATCATCTCCATTGTTCTAAGTAAGTAGGTTAGAGCTTCTGCAGATTTTATTTGGGGGTAAAAAAAAAAAAAGGACGTGTTTCGCCTCTACTAGAATATGTTCACATTTAAAGGGGTGCAATGTTTTTTTTCTTCTGATGTGGCCTCCTGTGCCGGCATTTCTGCAGACGTCGAATGGTTCAGCATTGAACGCAGGACCTTCGCCGGGATAATCATCAGCATGGATTGGACAATCGGGAACTGGCTGATGGTCGGAGTGGCATATGGCGTAAACGAGTGGAGGATGCTCGTCCTGGCCGTGACCTCACCGCTAATACTGGCCGTCATTGCTTGGAGGTAATAAAATGTTTGACGCCAACATTTAGAGGCTGAAAGAAGTGAATGGGGACTCTGAACTCACCGTGTGTGTTGGGCTCTTCAGGTGGCTTCCAGAGTCTGCAAGGTGGCTCCTGGCAAAAGGGAGAGTAGAGGAGGCTCATCATTACATCAGGAAATGTGCCGAGATGAACAACAGGACCAAATCTGTAGCCTCCATCACACCAGTGGTACACTTCAGCACCGTTTTTACCTTTGCTTAGATGACAACCTCGCAGAGGTATAGGAAAAAGTTTAAATTGTGTTAAATTCCTTGAAAGGAGATTGATTGTGTTTGTGTGCTTTTTGTCCTACTCTGTCGCAGACATTACTGGAATCTTTAGAAACTGAAACTTCAGAAAAACGGTACACGTTTGTCGATCTTTTCAGGACTCCCCATATTAGGAAACTTTCCATATTTACAGGGATAGTATGGTAAGTGCGTACATGTGACGGG
Source organism: Colistium nudipinnis (assembly GCA_016785305.1). Lineage (NCBI taxonomy): Eukaryota > Metazoa > Chordata > Actinopteri > Pleuronectiformes > Rhombosoleidae > Colistium > Colistium nudipinnis. The sequence goes on from JAFBJU010001182.1 coordinate 111,692, forward strand.
TTTAACAGTTTATTTGGAGGATTAGCTTACTCTGGCATAAAGACTGGAACAAAGTGATGAGTTGAAAAATAGTACGTGCACCCTCTCAAATTACTCTTCAACTATGCACTTCTGTCCTGTCCACTGCAGAACCAGACAAAACGGGTTAATCAGTAAGCATTTTAGTGGCGAGTGTTCCTTTTTTTTTATTTATTTTTTTATAAAACTGCACAGAGCCAGAATTGCTCAGCTTGTTACCAGTCTTTATGGAAAGTTAATTATTATCTGGTCCAAGTTCCAGAATTAAGCTTAAATTAAATGAAACTAAAGTAATTCAACATATCTGTGACACGAATCAAACCAAAAGAAAACTGTTTTGTCTTTTTTTTGTAGGTATGGAGTCGCATTTACATATTACGGAATAAGTCTCAACATCACCGGGTTTGGACTAAACCCATACCTCACACAATTTACTTTCGCATCCATTGAAATGCCTATGAAGATTGGTGTGTATTTCTTCCTGGAAAAAGTTGGCAGAAGGCCTGGCCAGATTTGGACACTGATATTGACTGGGCTGTCTATTTTCATCAACATGTTTGTTGCAAAAGGTCTTATAATAAATGAATAGATTCTTTTTTATTATTATGTGGTCAATATAATTATATATCATAATTTGGATGAAATCTTAATTTTTTCACAGAAAAGTGGGTCGTTCGCACCGTGGTGGCAGTACTGGGAAAAGCCATGGCAGAGGCCTCATTCACCATCATGTTCCTCTATACAACTGAACTCTTTCCTACAATCATACGGTGAGTCAACGGCAAATGCATGTATCGGGTTTGACGACAGACAATGATCATGTGATCTGCTGGCTGCAGATGTAGAATATTTAGTTTAAATCAACGCCAGGACTTTGCTTTTTTTTTCTCAGACAAAATGGTTTGGGCTTCACGTCGTTTGCAGGACGTCTCGGTGTGGCCATTTCCCCACTCGTCATGCTACTGGAGGATGCGTGGTATTTACTCCCATCAGTCACATACTGTGCAGTGGCAGTGGGGTCTGGTTTTGTGGCAACACTCCTGCCTGAAACGTTAAACACCCACCTGCCAGAGTTCATCGAGGACATTGAGAAATCCAGGTAAGAAGAAAAAAAAAAAAGCTATTTTAAAAGAGAGGTTTACATAACCACATACCCACACTGCTAAAAACTCAGTTAATCCTGGAAAGGTTTGTGGGTACTCATAAATCAAATGTATTATATTTCACGTTTTAATAGTTTGGTGGTATCAGAAATTCATGATGACATTTTGCTTTGTTGAAATCTTTAACCCATGTGGGATAAAATGAGTTAATATTTTAATTGCATTGCAGGGTAAACTCAACAAGGATGGAAAAAATTGAAAAAAATGACACTTCATCTAAATAAGTAACAACTATTCTGACAATAATTTCAGATGAGTTGATTCATCTTAAAAAATGGTTAAAAACTCTAAAACTTGAATCGGCAGTCTGTCAGGATTCAACTGGTGTTCTGCCTGAAGAATGTACTGCAACTACAAAAATTGGTCATTTGAAGATCACAGAATTGGAGATCCAAAATAAATGTAACGGTAGAAGATAAAATTGGGCTTTTTCAGTTGCTTTGCCAAGTCTTAATATTATTATAATAATAAGAATAATTCAAATTTCAGTAGCATTTGCTTGTTGGAGAGAAAGGTACATTTTATATATATATATATATTTTAGGTATATATATTATTTTAGGTATTTCAAAATACTATAGTCTTTACATGAGTCAATTTATATGTGGGATAAATTAAGATTTACAAAATACTTTTTGATCTTTATTTTTGCGACAACCACATTATATGAGCGGAAACATTAAATCATGTCGTTTTGATACAAAAATAATGTCAGTAGCACCACAATATATCGATGTTTGCATGATAATACAAAGGATATTTCACTGATTAGTTTTCACATGAAAAATAAAGCATTTTGTGAAATCCATGTTGCCGTGTATTGGGGGCTCTTAAATTGGTAATAATCCCTTTGTGAAAAATCCCTTTGATCAGCAAGTGAAGACAATCATTGAGGTAGAGACACCCACAGTAGAGGTGTTAAAAAAATTAAATCATTGCTGCACTTTTCATAGAACCCCCTTCAATGATTAACACCAAATCCCATGGAAATCCCCTTTCCTACAATACAGGATTTCGAATGATAACGTGCTCGCACAACAAGCCCCCTTTCTGAGTTTTACGCTCGCAGGTAGTGCAAATTGATTCATTCTGTGGAGCAGCGATTTCCCTCATCATACCAGCCAATCCTCTTTAGACAAGAGTCTCCAGTGGTGTTTGTTGCGAGAGGCGACCGGGCCATTAAGGATGGGGGTGTTGGTTAACTCCACAGTGCACAGCCCCGAGCTGCACGGAGCGTCTTCCAGCTCCAGGACAGTCAGGTTGTTGGGTGCGGCTGTGCTGAGAAGGTGGGCAGGGAGGAAAAGGGTCACCTGAGGCCCTCGAGCTGGCCAGTACCGTCCCAGATTGAAGCCATTAATCCAGATCTGGCCCTAAAATAAAATGTACGCATCAATTAGTTTGTTTTTATTTGCTTTTCACAAGCTCTAACAAGAAGGTCTTTTCGAACAGCCAAACATTATACATGTATATTAAATGTCCCCATTTGGAAAAAAGCTTTTATCTTAAGTGACCAACCACTGGGGGGCAGCATTTGCTCTCCAGTACAGTCAGAATGGTTTAAATGTAAGAAATAAAACATTCTTTGAAACTCATGTTGCTGTGTGTTGGGGTCTAAATTGGTATTAATCCTTTTGTGAAGATCATTGATCATCAAGTGAAAGCATTCGACAACGAATAACAACTAAATAATACATTCATCCACAATTATCATAGCATGGCCCCCCCGCGTGATACGGCACTCATTATGTCCGACACTGTAACCGCAGTCAGATTAATGATGGATGTAATTTAGCGTGTACGATGATTTTATATATTTTTATATGTATCGAGTTAGTTCTCTTAATTTATAACTAAATATCCAGCATTGGTTACATGCCTTTCTCCAATTGGGCATCTTGATGTAGGTGTCCTGAGGGAGGTCTGGAATGCCGTCAGGAATGATGAAGCTCCCCCCGTAAAAGGCCGGAGGGGAGAGAGCCGAGGGCTGAAGAAGTTGTGGTTGTGCGGGCTCTTGTTCCGTGATGACGCCTTTGCTTATTGCTTCATCTATGTTGAGACTGAACATGGTCCAGCCAGAGAGTGTCTTCCCCCCCAGAGTCAGGTTGGACACCAAACCCTGTGATAAGAGCAGAAGCGCGTTTTTGACACTGAAGCCTATACTTGAAAGAACTGTTAGTTTGAGATAGGTGAACAAAAAAAACAAACAACCTTGAAGTCGTTGAGTTCTTTTCCATAGTTGGTTCGTCCCATGTTCTCCACCAGGATATCCACCTGACTGCCAACCTGCCCAGTCACATTTATGCTAAGGACTTTGTCCCTTTCCAGAATCCCTACAGCCACCTTAAAAGGAAATCAGCAATGTTATGTGGACAGAGCTGTTTTTTTCTTTTTTTTGCCTGTGATTAACATTGTGATGTGAAATAAACCAAACATCAGGATGCCCTGTGAGTGGACTTGTCTGCGATCACGAGACAATCACTTGTTCAGACTCACCTTATTTATGGACACGTATGCTCTATCATGGACGCCGTTAAGCGGAGATGACAGTGGAGTTGGTGTGCTGCAGGTAACGGGTAGAATAGTCCTGTAGAGCACAAAACCAAAGGCCTAAAGGAAAGAGAGGGGGGGAGAGGCGTGTAAACAACAGTATAAATGCATATCAGTGGTTATTGTTGGCACACGTGAATCAGAAGAAAAACAACTAAACAAATACCTGGTTCAAATCAAGGAAAGTCTGAGGATAAATGCTTTTGACTGGGCCTGAGAAAGAAACCTTTTCTAAAATATCTGATAACATCTGGAGCTGTGGAGAGACAGAGAGATGGTCCATTTCTGTAATTGGCGTTTCTACAGTGAGTGGCAATATAAAGAAAAAAGGAACGTACTGATCAAAATTTCAAAAGCAAGTGTTTCTGATAGAAATAATCACAGGGTCGGCTAAGCACCTACCTTTTTCATCTTAACGTCACCATATGCATATTTTGGAGTTGAGGGTGGTATTGGTCCCTCTGGTATCTTACGGTACTATTGTGGGAAGACGCATGACAGTAGCATTTATACTCTCTGGTTTGATAGGTTGAGGTTAAAGGCAGTGCATAACCGGACGGCTTTACTAAGTGCACGTACCATTTTGATCACCTCCCGTATGGCAAAGTACTTCTCCGTGAGGTCTCCTGCTTCTGTGAGAGGCGCATCGAAGTCATAGCTCGTGGGCTGCGGGGCATAGGGTGTATTTGCACCTGACGGTATTAGGAAGTAAACAGAGGATGAGCTACTTTTTTTTTTTTTTTTTTTTTTTGCAATGACGAGCACAAGGATGCTCTTTGTATGAATCACTACAATTCAAAACAGTCTGATGGTGGACTCACCGTTCCAGTATCCAAAGGTGGTTCCTCCTATGAACATGTACCTGCGAGAGGATACAGATTATTCAATTCAAACATATGTTGTTCACTTTCACACGTGGGGAAATTTCTTCTTAATCTGTTGTCCTGCGACAACGCTGTAAAAGTGTACATTGATAAACCACCAACGCAACACACAACAGTGCAATAGTCCTGCGGTGAGGGGAATCAAAGTATCTGCAATTTCGTTGTGAGTCTTTATCTTAGTGTGTCTAAACCTCCCAGAGAGTTGTTGACTCACATGTTCACGTTGGCCCCCGTGGCCAAGATGGCGTTCAGGTCCTTGGCCACAAAAGTTGCAGAGAGGACAGAGTGAGGTGATCCCCAGTGGTCGAGCCAGCCGGTGTAAAATTCAGAATTCACCTGAGATAGTGTATAGTTGACAATAAGAACACTGCATGTTGTCAAAAAAAAAAAAAACCCACAAAATATGTCGAGTCAAATACTTGCCAAAGGTCCACGAGGTTCCGCGTGTCTCTGTGCCTCAAAGGAAGCGGTAATATTTGCTCCTAGAACAAAAAAAGAACCACATTTATTAGTGCAACTTCCTCATGACTCCAGACTTATATAACATTTGAAAAGGAGTCCATGTAGAGAATAAACCATTTACAATCACAACAAATGCAACTATTATGTATCACATTCCATGTTTTGTACACAATTCCATACATACTAAAAGAACATATACACTAAACACAGATTATGAAAGCTTATAATTTGGAATGCCATTGTGAGGGAGCTGGTGAGCAGACTGTTCACAGACTCGAGATGGGAAATTCGTTTTTTAGGTTATGTTGTGCTTTTACTTTGGTGAACCCGTCTAACCACTCTCTCTTCAAGGTTCACTCCTGGGTAGGTAATCTTCAAGGACAAGTGGCCAAAGGACACCAGCAGCCTCCAATTACATTGTTAGGCCGGAGTGAACAGGGAAGTGGAGTTTTTTTTCTTCAAATGTAAATATGTGTTAGCTGGGGAAGTGGCTTCCTGTTTTCACTTCATGAGTGTGTGAGATGACCAAGAGTATAAAATGGCCAGGTGCGGAATCTGCGCCTGCATGGGTGGGTGTGTGGGTGTGGGTGAGAGACAGCTGTGCTGCTGCTGTAAGTCGTCTGAACCCGTTATACCTGTAAGTACTTTTTGACGAGATATACGACCTGCTCTACACTCTGTTGTGTAAGAAAAGGAAGACAAATGCAGAACTCCGGAACGAAAGATTCCTGTCTTGAGAGCAAATTCCCATCCCAAGTGTAAACGTATCTATATTGGTATGAAAGGATTCTTAGAAGATCTCTAGAAGAATGTGCGTGCCACCTACCAGGCCCAAAGTCCACGGTGGCATAAAGCCCTTGTACCGCGCCACACCTGAGATAGCTGAGGCTGTTGCCATCGGTGGTGAAGAGCACCACTTCGTTGCCCAGGTGTAAGCGGAACAGCATGGCCAGGTGACGCACGTAGTTGAAATCGCACGCAAAGTAACTGCCATACTCATTCTCCACCTACCAATCAAGGGCACATCCAGACATTATTTTCCCGTATTTAACGGAAAGTACAGCAGCGCAACACAAACGCACTGACCTGCACAGAGATGATGGGACCGCCGTTCTGGTACAGATAAGGTTTCATCAAAGGCAGCAGCTTCCCCATCCACCGGTCCACTGCTGCCAGGTAATCTGTAAAAAAAAACAAAAAAACAAAACACAAGTTAATAATAGTGCGGCAACAACTGTGGCACGCAGATCGCTCGTCACTCATCCTGTTTCGTTAAGATTCTCACACGGATCCGAGGTCCGCATCACAATGTCTTTCTTCTTGAGAAGCCAGGCCGGCAGCCCACCCTGTGCGAAACCAGAAGAAAAGAAAAAAAAAAGTCTCACTTATTCTTTGGCACGAATGGTATGATTCAATTAGAAGAAGAAAAAACATCACTGCAGGTGAAGTGGTATGTTTGGTATGCTTGACTGAGCACAGTAATATAAAAGCCATGTTTGTTTTTTCGAATGCTTTCCTTTTGTATTTGGCTATGTATGCATTTAAAACAGGGAGCATGTTTTTCTTTGTGACCTTTACTCACCAAGTCCCACTCTGTACACACATATGGTCCCGGCCGAAGGATGACCAGTAGACCAATCTCGTGGGCCACCTGAAGGAAATATTCCAAATCCCTGTCTCCTTTGAAATTGTACACACCTGTGAACTCCTCGTGAAAATTCCAGGGGATGTACCTTTAAAAAAAACAAAAAAAAACAAAACAAACACAGTAATCTGTAGTGATTTAAATATGCTCATGAATGCGATTAGATTAATCAAACAACACCATGTTCTTCCCCCAAAGCTGTGGACATGAAATAATCAGATCTCAACAGCATATTCCAATCCGTAACCATATTGGAGCGAGCATGGTATTATAAGGCAAAACAAATACAAATAAAACATTTCATAGTAAACGTTAACCAAGGTGAACCTACGTCGTGATGGCATTCAGTCCTGCCATGTACATCTTGAGCAGCCGGTCCTTCCAGTAGACTCTCGGGATCCTGAAGTAATGGATGCCTCCTGAGATGTAACGAAACACTTCCCCATCTTTCCGAAAGCAGTCGTTCGTGTAGTCTATGCTGAATGACCGAGATGCGCTGAGCTGCAGGTGAACGCACAACGACAGGACTCGTGACCGCTGCGTCTCATGAGCCATAAAAGTTGCGTATTTATTGATTTTTATAAACACACACGTTCGCCCCCAGGTTTCTGGCAAAGAGACTACAGTATCTCCACAACCCACAAACCTTTTGACGCGTTAGAGCGCAGTCGTGTGAAAGACGTGTTCGGAGACCAGCATCCTAACATTCTACACAGTCCATGGCATTCATGGAGAGCCATTTAAAAACCTCTACATTCTGCTCGTTATCAATAAAACGTTTGCTGTAAAGTTGAAGCTCCCACCGTTCTGTTTATTCGGCAGCTAACAACCTGTAAACAGTACTCACTGATTCTCCACAGAGCATCATCATGATCATCGCCATCATCAGCGTGGTCCCCCCTCTGAGCATAGACATGTTGACCAGCGATCCGAGAGATAAGTGACTTGCATGCAACTTTACATGTAGTCTTCGCTTATCCGCGATCAGCGACAGGACTTCCTCCTGTTTGTTGAGATGTCCTGAACCGAGTGTGCTTTGTCATGAGTTGCGGAAGTAGTCATGTGATGCCGTCACGGCTGTGTGGTGTAAGGACGCTTATTATCCAGTAGGTATCAGTGTTGGGCGTTTTACACGTGCTTTTTATTTATTTCTGGGGATAAGCTCCTGTGAGCTTTCAAGTGATTCTAGACTGTATATAATAGTAAAAACCACTAAACATAATCACATTTTTAAAATATTTCCGGTTGTTCTATATGTATATACACATTATAATATTGATTGAATGTTTCTCTTCACAATTTTATTCAGTTTTGTTACGACTTTCTTTGACGACTTGATTTATCTTGAGGGAATTGTTAAATGTCGCGTTCCTTTTTAATCATGGTTATCTGGAGTTAACCTAAGACCTGGTTCCTACCAGCGGACGTGGAGATGCAGAGGAACACATCTGGACTCGCCGTGGAGGGTTCAATGTGCAGTTCATCCTCCAGACCTGTAGGGGCGTGGTGCGTTCCTCACGTTGTTTACCGTGACTCGTTGACTCGGATGTAAACATACACATCGCAGGCTACGCTCACACGTGGGTTTATGTGGAGTTATCTGCGTGCGTTAGATTAATTAAAACTATTTGGAGGACACGGGAAGTCACAGCTCAGCTACATTTAATCCTCGAAGTAGGCCCCATGGAGACGGAGGACCACGATTCGCCGCCGGAGGTCAGGCGGACCCGCAGCGGCCGCAGAGTGCGTCCTCCTGCCTCACTGCTGGACTCCGATGAGCCTGTGAGGGTCCCCACCCGGAGGAGCCGGAGGACAGTGCTCCAGGAGCTGCCGGCGGTGGATGAGAAAAACACGGAGGACTCGAAGCATAAACCCGACTGTGTACCCGAAGAGAAGCTCAAGGAGTCCACTGAGCCAGAGCCATGCACCGCGGCGGAGCCTGGAGACAGAGCCGCAGACGGTCTCCGGCCACGGCCTGCGCCGGCTGAAACGGCCCCCGCGGCTCCGGAGCCCGGACCACCGCAGAAGAGGCCTCGTCCCGCTACGAGTGGGAAAACAACTCCAGTCATTCCAACGGGAAAACCAAAGTCTGGAAGAGTGTGGAAGGAGCGCAGCCAGCAGAGGTGAAGGAAAAGCCAGGGAACATTACTGTCATCTAACTTTGCGTGAACTTTAAAGGCCTAATTTTCTGACCATTTACACCAGGCACCGTGCTGTGTTTAAGGTTGTGTTCATTTTATCCAGTAATTTGGAAATAGGTCCATGACAAAACGCATTTTGCCCTTAAATGTTCAAAACTGCTGAAGAAACGTGGTTGATGTAAACTGACTAATCTCTGAGAGTAGCACGTGCCTGTTGATATAATGTCACCTGAATATGAATCATTTCCTTATTATTATTGTTCAATGTGCTTATGAGGCAGTTTCTCCTTAATCTTAACCAAACATCAATACTGATTCCAGTAAGCCCAAGTTAACAGTAGTGATAGAGAAATTGCCAACTGCACTGGCCATGTCTTGTGAAATCCAGCTCTCCAATGGTTGTATGGCTACATTAGGCTTTTGTATGATCAATTCACATTATTTTACCTCCAGGTTCTCTGCGATGGTGAGAGATAAGCAGTTGTGCACCTCTTGGAAGAAGAAGATGGATGCCAAGCGAGAGAAGGAGCTGGTGAAAAAGTTTTCTTCTCAGCTTAAAGAGGAAAAAGCCAAACAGAAAGAGGTGAGTTAATTCTGAAAGCTGCGCGATGCCATTTTCATGTGAATGTCCTTCTCCCATTGATTCAAACCAATCCGTTATTTTTCCGACACCTGAATAGGACAAGAGAAAAAGGAGAGAGGACAACTTGAAACGACGAGCAGAGAATGAACGCAAATCGGAGATTGTACAAGTGGTAAGCAGACCTTTGTTTGCTCTTCTTTGAAAGTAGAATTCAACTGTATACATAATGAATTCACGCAACTACTGAATCTATTCATACTGTCTGTAGAATATAAATAGGTCAACTTTATTACACAGAGTTCATATTGTTCATATTACACATTTCCATGAATGATACTTTACTGCACAATATGACCGTATGAAGATTCACAGGGGGGGGTTTAGATGCAAGACAGGTTCGCACTGCTTCTAAAATGGCCACGGCAGCTGACGGGCTACTGTAAAACACAAACATGCATCCTGTTAACAGTATTAAGGAAATAGATGATGGTACATTTAGACATTTCTTTTTAAATAAAGCTCGAAATGTACCAACCCAAGTCAGCTCTGAACAGGTAGAGTCACTCTGAGAGCCCCAAACCTTCAGATAAGATCTATAAAAATGTATAAAAATGTTTGTGCGTGTTAAATCCGCCATTCGGCATCTTCTTAACAATATGAAGGGCTACTCTGAAAACTATGATTCATATTTAGCTCCCGTAGTCAAAAATTGGATTTGTGCAGTATGTGTTCAGTAAGTTAAATCGCATTTGTTTGAAATCATTTTTAAACACACATTTTCAACTCCAAGCGTCATGCCAAAACATCAATTGTGCGAGCAAAGACATTATGAATATTAAAAGCAGTTAATATGAACATGTACAATCTTTCTGTTGTAACTTGATCACTCCTTTATTTTCTCATGTATCACAGATCCGTAACACAGCAAAGATCAAGAGGATGAAAAAGAAGCAACTTAGGAAAATAGAGAAGAGGGACACACTGGCTCTGCTGCAGAAGGCACAGAAGCAGAAGACAAAAGCCAAAGGGCAAAAGAACAGTGCAGACAAAGATGTGGCCACAACACAAAGATAATAAAAACAGAAGTTAGTCATTTTGATATATCCTCATGTATTATAGGAACTATTTGGAAAAACATTTCTTGTGACATGTGAGAAGTAACAATTCTGCATGTTTGAAGAGATGCATTAAATATCTTTTTGATATTGCAGCTTGGATGTATAACATGATTGTAACATTAAATCAGACTCTGCGGGAATCCCACGTATGATTATATTTTATTACAATCCCACAATGATGAGACTACACAATTAAGACGGCTAAATAATACTAATGAGGAAAACATAATATTAATAATGGCAGTTTCGGTACATCTACTGACATTTATGACACTAAGGCACCTTGTGACTTGAGCACACTGATTATACTGAGGTAAACTCCATCAATACTTACAGTATCGAAGAGTTATGGTAGCAGATCCAAAATCAAAGTCTTGCAAATACTGAAACAAACCTATGTGTCAGTCACATTCATGTCTGAATAAGCTGCAACAAGTACCGTTAACCGAAAACAATGAAAACTTTATCTCACAAATAAATTACAGTGGCTCACAGAGAAAACATGATTATCCTTCCAGGCACATTTAGTTTCTGCGCTATCTATGCATTTGGTTCCATTGTGCTCCTGTCGAGTAGACAAGACGGACAGAATCAATCCTTTCGTTGGCGTATCGGGCAACGCTGTCGGGAGTGTCAGGGTCATGTCACTCCTCTCGTGTACTCTGCACCATGGAGTACTTCTTGCAGGGGTTCTTGAGGCAGGCCGGGGGCCAAGTTATGGGCCAGCTGTACGAGCACGGCACCGCCGTTTGGACGTTCCTCTCCATGAAGTTGAAAAGTGGGTTCCACCAGGTGTTGGTGAGGAAGTTGTTGGGCGAACATTTCAGCGTCTGCCAAGAAAAAGTCAACATAATGGTTTTTAGTAATAGTTTGATATTGCATTTCACACAGGGAATGCACTAGTGTTGATGTGCAGGCCAAATCTCTTGTTTTTGTTAGATTGTGACCTGTTTGTAATTTAGAAGGAGCAGAGTATGTCGGCTAGTATTTCAAGGAGCCACATTACATGGACGCAGCGTGTGAACTCACTGTTTTTAATAAGTGCCCTTGTTAAACAAGACAAAGTGGCAGATAATCTGTCCAGTGAGATGCAACATGGAACCGCAGCAATTCAGTATTTTGAAGATATATTGAATGTCTCGGAAAAGGCCATCCAGACAATTCTGAGTAAATTATGTGAACTTAGTCCAAGTTTATAAGGATCTGTGGTATAGAAGCAATTTCCTTTAAATGTAAACAGTTGTAAATTATTGGTAAATTAGGCCACATATCAGAGGAAAACACAGAAAAAAAACATTTGTGCATAATAATTTGTGGATTCAAAGGTTCAGTAAGAGGGAAGAGTTCAGTGTTCAAAGCTGTCATTTACTCCCTTTTTGACTCCGACACACACACACACCCCTCCTCCCCCCAAAAAACACCCGATGTCGCATTCTTGGTTCAGACCTGTAAATTGGCCATGGTGTGGTACCACCAGAACAGGCGGGAGGTGATAAAATAGGCCACGACGACATCCACGCTGTAGTGCTCGTGAGCCACCAAGATGCACACCACGCCCACGGCACTCAGCAGCCAGCACATCAGATGGTACCACCAAAACGACCGCGGTGAGTCTGGAGAGGGAGGAAGAGCGTCGGCATTATTTACGACATCGTTTTTTCCACAGTCTGTGTTTCCCTGTCAATAAGCAAAGGCAGACTTGTCGAGAACAGAGGGATTTCCTGCCACTCAACGTCGAGGCTACGGCAAAAATGATACTGAAAAGTGAAAAACGGCCATTTCCGCTTGTAAATCTTGACCAAACAACCTATTCTACCGGAGTAACCCAGCACACGGCCAGCTGCCGGTTTATTAGGGTCACACATCCAAACTGATGAAGTCCAACACAAAATGCTTGCTCCCACAATTTAAGTCTTGTCTCTCCCACAAATGTCAGAAGTCTTAAACGTTGAATGTACATATATATATTGTATAATAATATTAATTATTTCCTTTCAGTTCCTCGAAGGTCTTTGTGTAACCGCACAGTAAAATGCTGCGGGGTTTACGAGATGAGAATCCAAACATCATTCATACATTATTCACGGGGAACCTTCAATAATGTTTCCACACCAGCAAAACAAACCGGCGCCGCTCATGCTACTCACACTCCTTGATGAATAGGTAGGTGAGGGTGAGCATCACAGTGTGTCCACTGTAGAGAAAGTCTCCGCACAGCAGATGGGAGTTCGTAATGGAAAGGCCTCCGCCGGATATGAGCCGCAGGATACGCTGGATCTTTGCCTGGGAGTCTCCATGGAGCTGACGTGGAGCAGAAAGTGGATGGGAAGAAAACCACTGCGTCAGGAGCAACATTACACTGCAATCGTGCCGCAAAAGCCCAACTCTGCCGTTGTCGAAGCTTCAACGATCATTTACAGTGAGATCAGCATCACAATCCGAAATCGGAAGGAAGGCACAGGACATAGAAAAGAAGCAAATATTCCCATTTCAGAAACCACAGTAACTCTACGTGACCAGATCTCTTTTAACTGCTACTCATATTGTGTACCTTTTAACAACTCTTAGACTTTCAGAAGGATATTAACTTCCTGGAAAACAAAAACACCTGTCTTCAATCAAACACTGATGCACGTCAATACCATTTGTTTTCTCTCTTTCTTTTCTATTTTTAAGCGGTCTCTTGCACGGCTGTGCAAAATGAGCCCCCAGAGGAGTGCACGGCTGAATAACAACACCTGATGCCCACTCCGATCCATGCACGCAACTCACCTTGGGAGCGCAAGTCATATGCATGCCAGGCACAGGCAGCGTGGTGATGTACATGGTGACACAGCGGTACAAGTACAGGGTGCCAATGAGGAAGAAGAATCGTCTGATGGCTATTGACCTGTCAACGGGACAACGCGAGAGCCGTAATTGAGCGTGGGCATCCATATTATAGTCCACTGGTTGTGACACGTGACTTACAAAGTGTCCAACATCACCATAACCCGACACACTTCTGGAGAAAATCCTGCTGTGTTATACGTTTACAACTCTTAATGTGCAGTCATTATATTGTTTTCAGCTGTCATAGCTAAATAGTTAGGCCACGATACATTTCTCAAGTTATGGGAAGAGACACGTTAGAAGACAAAACCTTTGAAGGATTTAATATTGCTCTTTGTGTCACAAATAGGAAGAAATGGAGCCTTTTTGATGTAATAGCAATTTCCCTGTACATGTTATCTTTTTTTGTAGGTGGGCGGATCCACCTGAGTTTCTCACAAGGCGTGGACGTGACATAACCTCCGGTAAGTGTGTGTCCGATCTAACTGTTCACCGGTTTTCTGTTGATCATATCCACATATTACTCCTAGTTCAGTGTATGATGTGATACTGTTAGTTCAAATATCTCCTATATTTGATAAACCTGTACCTTCCTGTGAGATAAAGTGAACCTGTCCTGACCTTCGTCTTTGATTGACATGGATGCACCATTTAAGTGAGTCCTTTTTCGATTCGTTTTGTTTCCATTTATCTGTACTATTGTTACCAATGTATCGGATTTACATGTGTTATTGTTCAGAATCACCCAATAATCTATCTATCTGTGCCACACTTGGATCCCAGTGTTTGAATTTCAACACCAGCGGAAAATCCAGTTAATCAGGCTTGCCCATAAGGTTGAGGAATCTTGTTCACACTGCCTAATCGAAAAAAAAAAAGACAAGAAAGTACCAAAGGGTTCTTACCTGTATCGGAAGAAGAACAACTGGATCATCCAGATGGCCAGCAGCAACATGCCGTTGATCTCAGTCACTGTAAAAGCCCATTTAACCCTGTCGATATAGTCAAAAAACTTATCAGGAAGAGGAGGGCTGCTTTCTTTGGGCGGGACCCTCTCGTGGACGATAGTGATGACGACCGTGGTGAGGACCAAGTTGAAGCCGGCGTAAAAGAAGGCCATCACCGTCTTCCACCACTCCATGGGCAGCCGGTTGACCTTGGACTCTGGCACGGAGATCTTCACGTACTCGTTGTGCCTCCCGATGCCTTTCCGAAAGCCCCTCTTCGTGTCCTCCCCGCCCGGAGTGTGGGCAGGACAAGTTTGGCCAGCGCCGGGCCCAGCAGCACCCTCCATTGCTGGGTTCGGACCTTCAGCGGCAGAGTCTCTCGCATCCATAAGCTCCTGCGATGCCATTGGTGTCTGCACCGTCCGTCCACCAGCACCGCTCCCCTGGGTTGAGGCTTTTTTAGCTGTCGTGAGGGAAAACAGACAAGCCCCTTTAGTTTGGAGAGCACACGCGCCCTATTGTCATTCGCATGGGGTAAAGAAGCACAAAAGTAAAGAGGTGCTGCTTTGTTGCATTTGCGCGAAAGTCACTGCGATGGATAAAAAAAGGGATGTGATGAGCTCTGGTTAACTTTAGTTCCTGCTGGTCCTTCTTGATTCCTAGTGTCTTGTTTGGACTAAAACGCTACTTTTGAGTTGATAACCAGTACAACTTGGACTCTTTTCTGTTTGGACGTTCTGTCAGACTCTATTCTGGGCCTCCCAAAGTCTTTGTGCCAGACAACTTTGGTGGAAGGGTAAACATAGTGCTAAACTAAAATGTTTTAATTATAAGTTTAGTTTTAATATGGACACAGCAGTTGAGAGAACTATCTCACCACCATTGTACATTAAGTAGCTATTCTTGAACTTTTCAGTCCTATCACGTGATTATTTTATTTAGAGGTGGTTTTCTTCACATGTCACCTGGGGACTTTCTGGACTTCTCATACATGGAAGCTGGGAGAACTATGAATCTGCTGAATAAGACCAAATGCTTCAGAATAGATCTCACCACATTTACTTTGTGGTGAGATTTCTTTTTAAGAAAAAAAACAAAACAAAAAAAAACACCATCAATAGCTACAAACAAAAAAATAATACCATCACATTTAAGTAGAGTAAAATAAAAGAATGAAACAATGATTATCAGCAAGCTCCTTTAAGATAATGACATGGGAGCTCCCTGACCTTTTTTTATTTTATTCTTTCACATCTAAAAGGCTTCTACTCCCCTTAACAGCTCCATTAATGGATTTGAGGAAATTGCCGTCAGCCCTTAAATGCACCACAATAAAAGTAATCTGGGATAAATACGAAATGGTATGTTTGCTCAGAGAAAAAAAAATGGCACTTAGGCAACGGGGGGATAGAAATAGAGTATGTCTGGACTCCAGAGAGCTGATGAAAGCATCGGTTTCCTAAGAATCAATTCTTGTGGAAATGTTATTACAGTGGAGACCGGTTTACTGTAGTGTGCCTCCAAGTCCAGCCTATACTGTATATGTCATATATATCATCTGATGAATGGCAACAGAATGTGTGACAGAGTTCGAGCCTTCATACGGTATTATTAATATCGGCCTAGAGGCCAAATAGGATCAGCAAGAGCAGACAAACAATATAAACTAATTAAAACGACACGCCCCTTCGGTTATTAGTGAGATTGAATTGCATCTCTGCAGTGAGTTGGGATTTGTGAATGTGATTTTTTTCTCGGGGGGGGGGGGGGGGCTTGGGGGGGGGGGGGTTTAGAAAGAAACTAATTCAGTTTTTATTTAGTCATATATTGAACAGCTCACTATCAACTTGTGAAGAGTAAGCCATGAACAGCAGGGAAACAAATTGTAGTGATCACGGAACGTCCTGCTGCTGCTCAACGGACCGTTATACCAACAGGGGCGGTAGAAATTCATTGCGTGAGCGTTTTTCTTATCCACTACCCCACCGCAACTCATTTGGTTAGAGTGCAGCTTATCATATTTTTTGTCATTGCTTCCCAAAACAAGCCCCATTTTATGATCTGGCAACCTTATCAGGACGATGACATTGTTTTTACAACTTTATACAAGTATTTAAAGGGACAGTTGTCTACTCTATCCTATCCTCTGTTCTGTTCATTTAACCTAAAAGGCTAAAATTGACCTGTGGTTAAGGTTTGGTTCATTTAAGCTTTACAGGAAGAGCATGGTCCTTTTACACTGATCTAAGTATTTTCACAAATCCCCCCTGCTGTTCCCTTCTGGTGAGGACAATTTGGGATATTTGTTTTCCCATTTCCTCGGACCGCTCTATGTGTGCCGTACATGGGAGGTCAGCAGAGTGTGTCCATTTCACTTATTTTTCTCCGGTCCCCTCCTCCCCAGTGTACAGTACAGTGTTTTCCCACCAGCCGGAGCACCCAGTGCTCTAAAGGCAAGGGTGGTGATGGAAAACTGGCAGAAAAATCTTATTCCACATGGTCAAAGGCTATAATGGATAACTTGGCTGCCTCCACTCACCCAAGCTATTTAAAGAGAAGCCACCCAGTTTTCTTGAAGGCTGTATTTTACTCCAGGGGAACCAGGGCTTCGACTCCATTTTGGGCCCTTCATAATAACATGCTGCTATTGCCGTCCACTCATTTTCGTCTACACATCATGTGGATTGTCTTCATCAAAGGAAAGGTTTAAAATAAATCAAACCAGAGGTTACACTGACACTGCAGATAGGAAAAGACTATTATATACTATAAAATGCACTTGCCATAAATTAGACAAATGACATGTGTGGCAGTAGAATGTGCTTATGTTTTTATTTAGTTTAAACAGATATGTTTAATGTAAAGTATAGAAGTGTCACTGAGGATAAGGATTAGGTTGAAATGTTTTACACGACTTGCACGCTATGTTTTGGGCTCTATGATCAAAAAACAACAACTACTAAATGGCTTTGAATTATGTTTCTACTTACTGTGCTTAAAGCTGAAGCTAAAGTAGAAGATTTATAACAATTATTATTTGTAGTGGCAGAATTTCCCATGCTAGCCCCTGCATCTTATGTTATTTTATATGACTGTATTGTTAAATTGCATTCATTCATGTCTAAGTAGTGTTTCAGGTAAAACTAAATTTAAGTTGCTTGCTTAATACTGCAAATAAGTTTGATCCAATACATTCTAAAGGACAAACAACAGCGCAAAACTTTGGCTTATTTACTCAACGCCACACTCTACACAAAGCCATGACTACTGTATAATACTTATTCTGTGTAAAGCTGTTCATCAAAACAGACACTGACTCTTTCCTGACAGAACAAGTAAGCCTACATTTATTTTTGGGTGGGGGGAAGACAACCAAGTTTATGCCATACAAGCCAATATGGTCACAACGTGCAAGGAGCCACCCCAGTCTCTTGGGGCCATAACCACATGTGGGCAGGATACTGGCAGTAATGTCAGGCTCAAAACTGGGTGCCTCCCAAAAGTCCCATATATTACAGGGCAGCAGTCTGTTACAGAAGATGTGAGCAGCAAAAGCCAGTTTTGAAGTTTACTTTTGGGGTGTAGCACAGTGGCCCCACACACAGTGTTAAACACCATGTTCCATTTGAGGCTACTGGGTGGGGCCACAGGTCATTGCATGCCTTGTAATTAAGCCCTTTCATTTTCAGGCAACGCTGTTCCATGTGGGACCTGACAACTGAATTATTAAAACCTAATTAAACTAATACACAGCTGTAGGACACACAGTCACAGCCACGCACCGATTTTGCAAAAAACACAGATTTTTTTTTTTTTGGTTCGTTTTTTTCAGAAATTGTTTTTTGATTTGCACAACTTTCTACTTTATTTCTGATGGCGAACCACCCCAAGCTGCTCATGAACACAGGGATAAAAGGAAGAGTATTACGGTTTTTGTTAGGAAATCTGAAAGAAGTTGAATGAGGTAGAAAAACAAAAATCCTCACAGTTTATATCATCCTGTGTTGTTTAGATACACATGTGGCACAGTATATAACATCCTACAGTATTGAGATCCACCCGTTGCACAGTTTATAACATTCTCTAATATTTAGATTCACATGTCAAACAGTTTATATCATCCTACAATTTTGTTTATGTTTTTACGCTTCTTCTATATCTTAATTTATTTTTATTTCATTTTTTTTCTGGCTGAAATGTATATACATACTTATGCTACATACAACTATTTTATTGCCTTGCTTGTTACTTTTTTTTAAGCAATGTTTTTTTTAGCACTGTTAGAGGAGTCTGAGGATGTCATTACCAGCAACTAACTGCTCCCTGTAATTGTTGTGCATAATATGGTATATGGTAAATACATTCTTCATTTCCTGAATCTTAAATCTTGAATCGTATAGCTTCCTACATTATTAAAATGCACATGTTGCACAGTTTATAGCATCCCCCATTACTAAGATTGACAGGATGCTGTTTACGTCATTCTACATTGTTTAGATCCACATGTTGCACAGGTTATAGCATCCGACGGCATTTAGATTCACACGTTGCACAGTCTATACCATTACACAATATTTGGATTCACATGTTGCGGTGTGTAGCAGCCTACAGTATTAGCATGGTGTAACACCGTTTGTAGCATCCTACGTTATTAAGATGATGTAACACAGTTTACAGCATCCTACCTGTCTTGCTTGAGCCTCCTGGTGCCTCTTCCCGTAGTCACAGATCCCCGGTGCTGCGCCCTGTGTGAATCGCTGCTCTGCTTAGAATGGACAGCTATATACGACACTGACTTTTTAGGACGCGCTCCACCCCGAAGCTCCACATATTCTCAGCTTCATCCATCCTCAATCCAGCCTCCTGCCTCGCACCCGCTTTCATCCAGAGTCCGTCCTGTAATCAGGACCAGCATCGCCCTCTAACTACGGTGCTCTGCAACAGACCACTTAGGTGGAGCATTATTTGTGGGTCAATGTGCATTTATCATCGAGACATTACTTTTTTTTTGTTGTTACCATTTTATAAAATGTAAGAATAAGAAAAAATACCTTTCACCTTTCCAACGATACTTTCATATTTAGACGTGATTTATTCACAATATTGCAATTACATTTGCGGCCACGTCAGTAAAAAAATTAATAAATAAACACTGACGTCAATAATTCAAACAATTCAAAAGCGTCAGCTCAATAAAATGTAATGTGGATGTGATCTAGATGGTGTCCCCATCTGTTTTACAGAGACTGGCTGTGGATCGGTTGAGTCATTGAGCCGGTGACTGCGCTGAGAGACGACAACCCAAAAATCGCTGACACCAGATCCGATTTTTTTTTATCGCCTCCTCAGTTGGAGGAAGTGCGTCACTCCGCCGCCGATGACGTAGCAGCCGAGGGAACCTCTTCCTGGTCGTCGCGCCAGGTTCCGCGGCTCCGGGCTCCTCCGCAAATTGTGGACACCTGTGCCAGTAAACACTCAAACACACCCACGCCGAAGTGCCGTGCGAGCACACTCAGACCGCGAGCCGTTTGTCGTGCTGTGGATTTGAAAAGGGATTAGCTGTTTGAATTAGCCGCTGCCTGCCGGACATGGAGAAGTACGGCACCTCGCACAAGAAGCAGAAGCTGAGCAACACCACCAAGAGCTGGGTGAGTTTTTCTCTCTGCTCGACTAACACCAACACACAATCTAAAAATCAAACCAGACACCGAGGAGCTAAACGTCTCTACTGCTAGCCTGCTAGCCTATTTAGCACTGTACTGGTGTACAGTAATGCTAGTTCTAGATTTGCTAGTAGCGCCGAGACATTACGGTGGCTCATAAGTTAACCGCTAATTCGCCTAATTCATCTAATTGCTATAAAGTGCCTAACATACCGATTACTCCTAATGTACCTTATCTACACGATATACCTAATGTACCTCGTACTGCCAATGAACCTAATACTCCTTATGTACGTAATACACGTATTATACCTAATGTACCTAATAGTCCTAATATACATTATGTTAATTTGTTACTCAATTAACCTAATTTCCCTTCCATAAGGGCATTAGGTGTCAACTAATTGTCACCGACAGTACAACTGCTTCATTACTGTCTTAAGTCTTTTCACACTGGGGTTTTTTGCACATAGGCTTCCTGGGTTTTGTATTTTCTGTTTATACGTTTTTCTCTGGAGACCTTAAAGCAGCTGATAGGTTACCTGCTTAACATAATTCTTCTAATACTCCCAATGTACCTATTATACACAATACACCTATTGTAACTCGTACTCACTATGTTCCTAACACCCGTAATATACCCTAATGTACCTCATACTCTTAATGTGCCCAATACTCCTAATGTTACCAGTATTCTAATATACATAATATTCCTTAAGTACTCCACGCATTGGGTTTTTGGCCAATGACTAGCCAAGGCTACTTGGGTTCATGCTACAGTTTATCTGGGACATGGTACGAAATGATTCAAAATCCTAGTGAGAGAGAAGACTTTTAATTGAAGAAAGTGGGCACAGATCTACGAGTAGTACCTACATTTCCCTGACTGTTTTCAGTTAATAATGTTTGTCATGTTTGATGATGTTATGTCATGGCGTCATCGGAAAGTTCTAAAGAAGGCATTTAGGCCAACTTTAAACAGTGAGTTCAGAACACTTAGTCCAGATGCCCACTGCAAGAGTCCATGCTCACTCGAGGGTTAAAAGGAGGGAAGGAGAAGGTTTTGTTGCAAATAAAATGGTTTCATTTTTCCAGCCAATAACTTAAATATCCAAATAGCTTATCAATAGCATCTGCAGCACACCTTGATTTCCAGAGATGTGTGGATCACAAATGGTCTGTTCACCTCCTATGACCTAGCCCACTGCAAGAGAGATAAAAACCAGGTTAACCACATGCTTTTTATTGTCTTGATTATCAATAGGATTCTGCTCATCTGTCTGTTCTCCGGCTCCCAACTCTAACTTCTGCTAACCGCACCCCACTGTCACACCTACACAGAACACTGCTCATCATATTATATCGGCACAAGATTGGCACAGGCACTTAAGCTGCCGCCTCATTGTCTTTGGTCTTTTCAAACTGTTGTTTTGGACGTTGGCTTCCTGTTATGTCATGACATCATCCAAATCTTCTATGTATGCAACTGGACTAGTTTAACCTGCCCAAATAGTCCAATGAATATACCTAATGTTCCTTTTGTACCCAAGAGGCCTAAGGTAACCAACATGAAGACAAGAGGGGTTTGGCCAATGACTCAACATGAAGGGAATCCTTTAGATGTTAAATGCTCTTTTTTGCTTTGGCTCAGTCACCTACTGCAGCTGACACGGGTTCTTATTTAAATTATTTTGAATACAATCTTATTTGAATTACTCAAATCAGTGTTACAACCGGCAACAATGAAAATGTCATGTTATGGTAAGACAAATACACTGACATGAAACAACTAGTCAATGAAAGACTTTGTTAGTTTGCTTATTATTATAAAAATAAATACTCGTTGTCTTATGTGGCAAAGAGACGGAATGTCGTGATGTGGTAACATGTTAATTGAACAGTAGCGAGGTGGTAGTAATGCAACTTACAAGAACTGTTGCATCACCTGGAAGAAGATGAATAGATAGACAGATAGCAGCTTGCACATTTGTGTGAAACCTAGATTGAAGATGCTTTCCAAAATGATTTTAACCTCCATTTTGTTTTAATATACTATATGTCTGCTATCTTTGTCGATGACACCAGATCATTATCATTTCAGGGTATGCAACGTGCAACTAATGTCACCTATCAAGCTCATCACGTGAGCCGAAACAAACGTGGGCAGGTTGTGGGCACGAGAGGAGGGTTCAGAGGATGCACTGTTTGGTTGTCTGGTAGGTTTTTTTTTTTTTTTTTTTTTTTTAACGAGGTTACCAAAAACACACCTCAAAGTGCCTCTTAATAAACACAACCTGGTCTTGTAATAGTTGTGTCATAATCCTATTGTTTTTTTTTCCACTGGAAAGGTTTGTCCGGTGCAGGGAAAACCACCGTGAGCATGGCTCTGGAGGAGTACCTGGTGTGTCACGGTATTCCTTGCTATACCCTTGATGGGGACAACATCCGTCAAGGGCTGAACAAGAACCTTGGTTTCAGCCCAGAGGATCGGGAGGAGAATATCAGACGGATCGCTGAGGTGGCCCGGCTGTTTGCTGATGCTGGGCTGGTCTGTATCGCAAGCTTCATCTCTCCCTACAGCAGGGTGAGTACATCCCAAAAAGAAATGAGAGACGGATGCAAATAGGCATGACATATTTCTGATACTGTTGTAATGTGGCTCTCCCGTATGTTGTAGAGTCTTTATTGAACTAAATTGAGTTTAACATAGGTTTGAGTCTGAAAGTCTAAATTCACTCATTCTAATTTATAGCACTTTGTCAATTTTGGATTGACATTGATGAGATTACGTGTCATGTCACTCTCCATCCATGCCTACGAAAGAATTTCATATATATTTGAATATGTCAACTATGTCAACTAGTATGATCAGCATGGTGTTAGTGTTTTTTTTTTTTCTCAGCCATGTGTTAGCTGCATTTGTTGCAGTAGGGCCTACTGTCCACTGCAGTGATTAGTGTCCTCTCACGGCAGAAGACACATTTCCGTTTACTCAACCAAACCTAATGAGACTTAATAAATGAACATAATTACTTTCACTCCCTGACTTTTCTAAATCCTGCCTGTACCACCCTGTGTTGTATTTTTTTGTCTATCAGGATCGCCTCAATGCTAGGAAGATCCATGAGGCAGCAGGGCTGCCTTTCTTTGAGGTGTTTGTGGACGCGCCACTGGATGTATGTGAGCAGAGGGACGTGAAGGGACTGTACAAGAGAGCCAGAGCCGGGGAAATAAGAGGTGCAATATGGTCTAATACTCTTTATGTGAAGTGCATCAGTAGAGCCAAGGCTACTTTATGGTACAGCGGATATACAGTATTTCATTTGTTACATAGTACTTAAAATGGTTAAATATCATATTGAGAGAGGAAACTTTTGAGCAAAGTTCAGCACAAATCTACGAGTCATTAATTTAATGTAACGTACTGAAGTGTCGTCATAGCATCATCAGCATGTTCTAAGAAGGCAATATGAACTAGTTGTAGAACTGGTACAACTTGCACTGATCCCAAAATTAATACAATGAGTTCAGATTCCTACATAGAACACTCCTCATCATACTAAAGAATTGTCACAGACAACCAGCTACATTCCTGTCTTACGTCTTTTACCACTGTGGTTTTGTTTCCTTTTTTATCTTAAGTAACTGTGACATTTATTATTAAGAAGGAACTCAGAGCCCATCTGTTCTCCGAAGCTTTCCTTAAGTTCCCAGTTCTGCTTTACTGCATCGAATCAAGTTTTGAACATGAACATTTGGAACGCTTTCACTGTAGAATGTCCCCTCACACTGTCCATTTGTGCTTTGTCAGGTTTCACTGGAATAGACTCGGAGTACGAGAAACCCGAGGCTCCAGAGCTGGTGCTGAAGACTGATTCCTGCAGTGTGAATGAGTGCATACAGCAGCTTATTGACCTCCTGCAGGAAAGGGTGAGAGGAAATGTTTCAATAACTGTATGTTTGTTAAGAATCGTATGTTTTTGTTTTAGTTGTCCATGCCTTTTAGGAATATCTGAACATACATTTTCGAAATGGCTGGAGGCTTGATGTATAGACCTTATAAACAAAAAAAAAACTGCAGTCATCCCTACTGTCCACAGGGGGGCAGTGAAGCCACGTAGTTGTGGTATGTTTGAAGTCACTGTGTCCACATAGTTTTCCTTTATACCGTTATTCCTTTAGTAAAGAGGAAACTCTTTACGAAAGTCTTATTGTGCAGAATGTTTTGTAATTATGTTTATTGAAAATGAAATTGAATTTAACATTATTCTGATCCTTCAGGATATAGTTCCTGTTGATGCCTCCTATGAAGTGAAAGAACTCTACGTTGAGGAGAACAAACTTGACCTGGCTAAGGCTGATGCAGAGACTCTGCCTGCTGTACAGATCAGCAAGGCAAGCTAAAATATGTTGATACATCTTTAAATAAGTTTGTGAAAATGTATTGATATTTTTTTTGTATTTTGGACAACTATTGGTATTTTTTTCTGCCCACAGATAATTTTGTTAATGAATTCACAATGCATATGCAGTATCATGAGTTGACCCTCCCTATGTAACCTACTGTATTTGTCTGTGTATCTGCATGTGATCCACAGCTGGACATGCAGTGGGTGCAGGTGCTGGCTGAAGGTTGGGCCACTCCCCTGAATGGTTTCATGAGGGAGAGAGAGTACTTGCAATGCCTTCATTTTGACTGTCTACTGGATGGTAAGATGTATTTTATGTTTTAAAGTCATCATCTTAACAATTTATTTCAAAATTCAGTTTTGTTATACGTTTTGAGGACCACGCGTGGCCCATTCTTTCATGACAATTCCTCAATGCAAATACAGCAGAAATTAACATAATTCCCGGTCTTATTTGAACACACTGAGCAATACCGGTGCCGTGTTGATCTCGTCCATTTCTGTCACCTGTAGACCTGTGTGTTTCCTCCTGACATCATTTTTACTCCATTGAAATAGAAATAGAATTACTCTTGGTCAAATGGAGCTTTAAAATAGTTTTATATTTGCAGCATGCATTTTATGTTGCTGCCTGATATACTGAACGTCTTGAATAAGCTATTCTTGTAGCTCACGTTCATGGTACCGCAGTGACGGTAAACTTGGCTAAGGTGGCAGAATGATCCTGTGATATAATCGGAAATAATGTTGTCATGAGAAAATATTTTGCGTGATGATGTAACACATCCGCAGTTTCATACTGTGCCTTTTTTGTTTATTTCGTTGCGCCTCAAGGCGGTCTTTTGGGCAATACCGTAGTTATCATTGTTTGTATCTTTCCACACGGCACGGATACCGGCAGGAGATTTGCATGACGGCACCACAAACAAAAGTGGAGGAGAATGAACGTGACACAGAGCAGGTTAATTCCGAACAGAAAGACTCTGACCAGCCAACACAAAACGATGAGTTTGTACCAGAGAGAGAAAGAGAGAGAGAGAGAGAGAGAGAGGCTACTTCTGTCGCATGCATGTGGTTTGGGTATGAGAAGTCTGACACGGACCAGAAAACCATACTTTGCAAATTATGCAGCAGAACAGTTGCCACAACAGACTCAAACAACACTAACCTCTTCGACCACCTATGCAAGAAACATGTCAAACAGTGTGGAATAGAGTCTACAGATGAGCAGGGTGCTGCTCAAATCTAACTCCAAACCTTAGAGATTTGAGATTTTGGTATTGCCACGGCCCAACTCAGGAGTGAGGAGGATTTGATTTGTTTTTCATTTTCAAGAGTTAGGATGTTGCCGTTTAGTGAAACATATTTGACACAGAGTCTCAGCCGCTCAGCAGTTTCACGTGTATCGTTTGAAATACAAAGACCACGCGACCTCCCGAACCTCACTTTTGGGTTCTTGTGCCAAAAGTTTTGCTCGAGACGCACAGTAAAATAACTCATAAATGAAATTTTAAAGTTAACATTGCCCTTATTTCCCTCTGGAAATTTGACAGGAATATAACCTCCGTCCTGCCTAAAGGATGACACCATCCAGTTCTTGCAACTTAAAATCAACTCTCGGTCGAGTTTTGGTTGTGGAACCCAGAAAGACACACAATCAGATAAAGTCAGTCTGCTGGACCGAGGCAGAGATACATACTAATGTGAAAAGTATTGATTCCGCTTTTCTGTTTGTCCGGGATGAGAAGCAGGCAGAGGAATGGGCCTCGGTATTGATTGACACCATACGCCACCATTTGTCCATTTTCACTTCCGTTTAGAGAGTTGATCGTAGCAGAAGGACATCGCTTTCGAAATGACCGATTTCCCCGCACCGCAACACTGAAACTGGTAGGGAAGCAGAAAAACGTGCCTCCTTGCCTCGGACATTCAGCAGTCGTGTGCGTGTGTGTTGTGTGCGCGCTTTATGAAAAGCAGCTGTAAGCTTTATACTGTGACAGAGGGGACCAGGAGAGGGTCCGGGGGGGGGGGGGGGGGCAGGGGGGGAGCNNNGGGGGGGGGGGGGGGGGGGGGGGGGGGGGGGGGGGGGGGGGGCTGGCTGGCCACAGTCGTTCGTCCGCTCTTGTCTCCACGTCGTCTGATCTGATGCGATGTGAAAAGCGTGCCTTTCCCCATGTTGCCGACGTTTTCATCAACCTCCGAGGGCAAAGCGCTCCCACCCTCGGAACGCTGTCAACGTACAGATAAATAACAAAACGAGAAAAGGGTCAAGCTCCGGCTTAAGTGGGGATTTTTCTCCTCGAGCCTCTTAACTTGCAACCTCGGAGAGAGTGGCTGTTGCCTGTGGTTTAGCCGTATAGGTCCCATTCTGCCTTAAGGAGTTCAACGTGGAAACTTTACAGGCAGGGTTGCTGCAAACCTTTTAACGTTTTTTAAGATGACTTTTGTCTCTTCTGAGACGCCTCAGAGCTTCCATACATTTGTTGTTCCTGGACGGTTATCTGACATTAAATGTGCCTTGCGGTGTTTTTTTTTTGTTTTTTTTTAGCAAATCGACGTGGAGTGTGTAAAGTTGCATTCGGTGTTTCGCGTTAAAACGCAGTCCCTTCCGAGTCCATGAAACCCCCGTCGTATGCTGTTTCATATTCTGCCATGTTTACATCAGCGCTTACCAGCTTACGGTCGCGGTGGCTGCTAGTTGTCAGACGCGCCACAGGGCAACTTTAAATATGCAGGAGCCAAAACTGGAGATGTTGGCTGCAGTCTGTCAAATCAGGCTCCAAGTAAAATGTCAACTCACCAGATAATAAGCCCCACACTTCCATCTTCCATTCGCAGATTGTCCGAGAATGAATGTGCAACAGATTTGAGTCGCTGTTAATTGTTAAATGTTGCTGCTTTTTTTGGCGTGTATGATAACACACTGAACATCTTGGAATTTTTAAACGGTTGGACTGAACTCCGACAATGTGTCATAGGCGTACACTCTTAAATACATATTGCTCCACCAATGTTCCCTTTCCTCATCTCGTAAAGATTTTTGTTTTCTCTCTTGTCCCAGGAGGCGTCATCAACCTCTCCGTGCCTGTGGTGCTGCCAGTGTCCACTGCAGATAAGGAGCGTCTGGACAGCGTGACGGCCCTGGCCCTGGTCTACGAGGGAAGGCGCGTGGCCATCCTCCGCAACCCCGAGTTTTACGAGCACCGCAAAGACGAGCGCTGCGCTCGCCAGTGGGGCACCAGCTGCAAGGACCACCCCTACATCAAGGTATATTATACATCCGTCCGGTTCAGGGTTTTCGCTATCTGCAAGCCGAATTCGACGTTGACATGTCAGAATTGAAAATCCATAAGCTCAACGGCGTCTGCAGAGCTCCGGGCGGCGGCGGCGGTGTGCTGTTTGATAAACACTCGTGCGTGTGCAAGACAAACTGCCTCCCCGCATCCTGCGTTTGACAGAACACAGATCCACGCTGGCCTTTTCACAGCGCTCATGGAAAGACTGACGAGGTCGAGGAGCGGAGCCTTTCTCACTGCCTGTCAGCACGCCACGGTGTAATCACTTGATCTGTTTGGGTCCACTCTCATTTTGCAGGTGTTATATTTGGATGCAGAGCTGCTGAGCAGTCTGTGGGCTCCCCGCCAGATCCACCCCCCCCCCCCCCCCCCCCCCCCCCCCCGTTGGGCCCCCCCCCCGCTCCCCCCCCCCCCCCCCCCACCTCCACCCCCACCCAGCCCCTCTCTGTTTCCATCCATCTCCCCCCCGGGACTGCTGCGGGGCGCAGGTAGACGGGGTGTGGGGATAACGTCCTGAAATGATCCGGCACATCCTGCGGAAAAGTGGCATTTGAATGAATGGTAGCCAGGAAAAGGACGTCCACTGTCGGTCGTCCGACTAATTTTAAATTCCATTGTTTCTCTGGATTAGTGCAGTTGGTCAGGTACTTGCATGTTGGCAGAGAGGCAAAGAGCAAACTAACGCTAATCTCTGTGGCATCCGATGAGTTCGCTCCCTGGGGTCAGACTCACTGTAAACCCCGGTGGCTCATTTGAAAGCCCTTCGCTGCTAACATGCTGGATGGACGTCACTATTTCAACACAGCTGGCAGTCCATTTTAATTCGAGCAGATTTCTTCTTTTTTTTTTTTTTTTTTCCATCCTCGCATTGTCTGGCTCGGCACGTGGTTTTACGATGCATTAGAAGCTGCCGGTTCTCCTGAAGCAGGACCAGGGCTCTCTCCTGTGTCAACATCTGATGCCTCCGCGCCGTGGCTTCATTCACGAACTGGGCCGAGCTCTGTATTCCCACCACTGTCTTTGTCCACTCTTGACATGTCACAGCCCCAACGTGTGTGTTCAGCTTGCCGTGATAAAGGCGTCACTCATTAACGGAGTGTGAGCATGTATAGATAAGTGTATGTTTAGCTCAACAAGCCGGAGCCAGTCTGTCAACACACCTCTGGGTTGGTAGCACATTTTTTATTTCTTTTTTTTTTCATACCGTCTCTTTCCAGACAGAAAGGACCTGCAGTCAATCCTCTTTTTCCTGTTTACCTGTCTGTCAGTCAGACGGAAACCCGCCCCCCTTCATTGGAAACTATGGTGTAGTGTTCTGGCTGTTTATTTGGCCAGGGCCCATTCACATGTAAAGCTACGGGGCGCTTTAACTGCTCAAACAGAGCGCATGTGTAAGTGTGGGGGTCCGCTCCGTTGATTTATCGATGCAGACTTTGATATTTTTACTTGCGCTAGAAAAAAATAAAATTTCACTTGCCGATGCTGTCGATTGCTGCGAAGACTGTTCAGCTTCTTTCATGACCATCTCCGGCCAGCAGCGGACAGGTTGGATTAATTGGAGTGTGGAAAACGTATCGCAACGCCATCCCCGAAAAACCTCTGACAATGGAGCCAAGTTGTTGCCGACCATATCGCCGCTGACAACTTTATGTTTTTTTTTTTGTTTGTTTTTTCTATTTGTTTTTTTTAATATGATAAATGATATGTCGTTGAAGTAAGTGACATGCATGGATTTTTTTTTTTTTCCCCCATCATCTTCCAAATTGGCTTCACGCAATGCCTACACACTTCGGGTTTCATGTATTGCCTTTGTTTTGAGTTTTGAGTTGAGCTGGAGCGGTGCTTATTTTATTGCTCAGCCTGCGGAGAATTGTCACTTTATATCACATTAACATCGCGCAGGCCAGTGTGTTCCGTAACTCTTGCTACAGTCTTATAAATGTCACAGGAGGCAGGCGAGAGATGTTGCCTGCAACAAGGGCAGCCTTTGCCTGGATCCTGAGCACGATGGCGACATTTGTGGATTGTCATTTGGGGATCTTTGGTCCTAAGCTCATCGCCCGGTTTTATTGTGTAATACAATCGGACTTTGTCTCTGCTCGGTTCTTGAAATGAAGGTGGTAGATGCGGCCTGGTGCGGAAAAGAGCGCATGCCAGAGTTTTGTTGACTGTTAAAACGACACATGGGGACTTTGATTTATGCTGCTGTGTCCATGTTGCCAACCGGGTGATAACTCAGGCGTTTTATTAGAAATTCGCGCTGGCCTGGTTCCAGCACACAGTGGAGTTTTATGGGCCGCAGTGTCTCGAGTCTGGATTATGTTGGAGCTGGTGTTCCCTGTCATGACGACTGTGACTCCTGTTTCAGATGGTGATGGAGAGTGGAGACTGGCTGGTCGGCGGAGACCTGCAGGTTCTGGACAGGATCTACTGGAACGACGGACTGGACCAGTACCGACTGACACCCACTGAGCTCAAACAGAAGTTCAAGGAACTGAACGCAGGTTAGGGGGCTGGAACCAAATGTGGCAATATCATAATGTTTTTATAAAGTGCTTCTGTTTTTCCTCCGAATCTAGAACCGAGTGTAGGCCTCTCACTCTCACTACTTTTATTTTTTTCTGTTGAGACTCATAGTACGGTAGTCGGCGTAGAAAGGTCACCGCTGAGGATTGAACTCTTCGCACCAATCGGAACGCAGGCCGCGTGTGGTTTCAGTGGCCGGCTACCGAGCTGCTGGATTGCTCAGTGGTCCTTTGTCCTGTGCGGGTGTGTTTGTACGTCATAATAACAAACCCTTTCTCTCTTTCTTCAGACGCAGTCTTTGCCTTTCAGCTCCGCAACCCGGTCCACAACGGCCACGCTCTCCTGATGCAGGACACCCACAAGCGGCTGGTCGAGCGCGGCTACCGTCGGCCCGTGCTGCTGCTCCACCCGCTGGGAGGGTGGACCAAGGACGACGACGTGCCCCTGCCCTGGCGGATGAAGCAGCACGCCGCCGTGCTGGAGGAGGGTGTCCTGGATCCAGACTCTACCGTGGTCGCAATCTTCCCGTCGCCCATGATGTATGCCGGGCCAACCGAGGTAATGATTATAGTGGTGGAGGTTTGAGTTACACGATTGAGGTGTCTTTAAAAAACTATTATATTTTCCTCAAAACTGACGGGGAACAAGAAAATGACTGCAGTACTGACATGTGTAAGAGACATGTCACATTCTTGGTGTCTGCACATTTCTGACTGTGATAAATGGCAGGAAAGGGGATTTAAACTTTCCTCTGGGAGCTCTGTTTTGCGTTTCCATGCCATACCCGAGCCCCCTCCAAGTGACTGAGCGTAGCTGTGGAGCAGCGTATCTTTTAATCATTCACTTATGATAATGGGAAAACCATGAAGGAAATTATTGAGAGCAGATTGGAGGCTGGTGGATGGCAGGCGGTGAATGTATTCATTTTGAATGGGAGCTGGAGAGGGCCAGACTCCAGACTAACGACTTGTGTGATTGTTCGGGCCTTGTTTGTCCTTTTAAAAAAAAAACAAAACAAAACAAAACAAAACAATAAAACCGGTTGTCGATAGGTCCAAACCCATCAATCAAATTGTGACGTTTGTTATTTTTCCAGTCATAATTAATATTTGCTCGACTGTTCTTTGGCCTACAGCTTCCATCCCAAGCGCTTATATTATTATTTTGTAAGCCTCATCTGAAAACCCTGCATCCTAAAATATACAAACCACATGTGCAAGAACCAAATTATTCTAATGGCTGTAGTATTAGTAATTATCAAGAAGTAAGGTTGAGTTTTGGTCATTATTGGTAATGAGAAACAGAAAGGGAAACTCAGTCTTTATAGTGAATGCTAATTCCTAAGGGGAGTAATTGTCGAAGACCGACTGGCTCAACTTGCAGTAGGAGGTAAAGCACTCCTAAAAAGTGAAATGTATTAGTGGTGGTTATATTTGAAGTTTTCAGTGAAACAAACTACTTTTACTGATATTTGAAACTTCAATAATATTTAATAGTATAGGGACACACTGTGGCGTCCACATTCGGGTAGCCACAGTAAGCAGGCTCCAGTCACAGTCGTATTAAAATCAAGAGACTTTATAACAAAAAATCTTATATATATTTTTTTTCAACCTGCCCACAGGTTCAGTGGCACTGCAGAGCTCGAATGGTCGCTGGTGCCAACTTCTACATCGTGGGCCGCGACCCCGCAGGCATGCCCCACCCCGACACTGGGAAGGACTTGTACGAGCCCACTCACGGGGCCAAGGTCCTCACCATGGCTCCAGGCCTCATCACCCTGGAGATTGTACCTTTCAAGGTCGCTGCTTACAACAAGGTCAAACGAGCCATGGATTTCTATGACCCAAAAAAGTAAGTGCGTGTGTTGGTGTTTGTCATTTTCAAACAGTTCAACAAACCTGTGCAAAGCCTTCCCACAGTCTTCACGCATTAGGGTCACGGAAAACAGACGCGGTTGGAGTCTAAAGCGGCAGTGCTCACTCGCACCAAATTAGATATCTTATTTGTAGATTTAGTCCAGAATGTTACACGAATGCCAATTACAACCAGCAGCCTCAACAGAAACTGTTACCTAAATTAATAACCCATTAGGCACGTCTTGCTTTTTATTTTAAAAAGACCCGTTCTCCCCCCCGCCACCCCATTTTCTTTCCTCTCGCTCCTCTGCAGTAAAATGTCAGGCCAAGAAAAACAGGTTGTTTTTCTTTCTTACACAGTTAAAAGGTTTTGTGGATTAGCATGAGCTTTGATCAAAGGAGAGACCTGCTATTAATTAAAGTTTGTCTACAGACACTGCTCATGATGACTAACAAAAATCATGCAATCTCATTGCGTCTCCTCTGGATTTGATGCAGCCTCCGCTGTCGGGGTTATGCAACTGTAGCTGTGTTTGGCCAAGAATGTGAAAAGTAAATACGGCCGCACTAATCATGAGATTTGCTTGGTTTTCCATGATGCATATTCATGACGTTAAATCCAAACTGCAATGTTAATCAGGCACGTCGACTGCTTCCTTGGAAAGAGTTAACCGTGCTTTTAAATATGTTTGGCTTTGAAATGATGACGTAACCGTTACAGAGAGTGGAACTGCTTCCTGTTCTGTGTTTGAGACACTTTGATCAGGTTGTGAGAGATAATCTCCGTCGTAACCAGACCGTTCACATTGGGATGAATAGTAACAATATTTTGACAACGTTTAAAATATTTTCCAACATCACCTGTAACAGATCAGTCTAAAAAAAAATAAGTATTTTGGCTCAAGTAGAGAGGAAACTATGACATGATATTTGTCAGCAGCCCCACATTCAAGAATTTAAAGATTTTTCACATATATACACAACAGCAATGGTTGTTTTGCGAAGCAGTGTGGCCTCATAGATAATATGAATATGAATACATTTTTAATATTATTATGGTTATTGGTATTACGAAGTAATTCAGAAAAAGTAATATAATGAATAAAGCAAATGGAATAGATGCACATCTTGCTACATGCTATGCTGCTTTTTCAAGACCTGGAAAAGGTCTTTGTCTGCCTCCACCAAACATTCACACTTTTCTTTTAACGTCGGTAACTTGTTCTCTTGACACTATTTGAATCCTGTCCCAGTCTTGTGAATACAAATCTCAGGAATGCCTTGTGAATTTGAACATTCATCCAAATGTTCGGGCTCCAGGATGAACTGATTTATTGGTCAAAGTTCAAGGTCAGTGTGACGTCTGTGAGGGGTTTTGGCCATAACTTCTGTACTAATTATGACAAAATTTGAAAAAGTCAAAGGTCAACTTCGCTTGCGACATCTTTTTTTGTGCAATTGCTTCAAGGTCTTCACTGCATATGTTTCATGAGTCCAGGGCAGACTTGAACGTAAACTGCAACTTGTCTGGTTGGCAGAGGCGTGCAACCACGAGGCGCTAGATCAACTTTTAAATTCAATATCATCGTCCCCATGGTCTGGTGTGAACTTAAGGTCGGAGCTAATGCAATCGCGAGAGGATAGCTGGATTTTCCAAAGTCTGTAGTCGTCGTTCAGTCCGATTTCGTCTCGCATAAGTTGTTTGCCGAATTTCGGAAGGAATATCGATGCTAAGCCTAATCACCGGCAATACCTCTCCGTGTAACGGCTGAGATCCCTGCAATCTGTTTCTAATTGTAAACTGTATCAAAAATATTCTCCAAACAAATGACCCGAAAGCTCTCGCCACGTGAACTGTGAGGTCACGCGGACGGTGCTCAGTGTCGTGTGATAACGTTTAGGAATTGTACTCGGAGCGTCTCTCAATGTGAGCTCGGTGTAGTTCAAATGTCTGCTAACAAGATGTCCAAAAAAGCGTCTTCACTCTTCCCTGACGGTCATTGATAGACGGCACACACGTGAAGCATGTGAAGATGTGATTAACTTGGAATGAACCTGTGCCAGCTTTCAGGCCCGGTTCGACAGGAAAGAATGATGGCGTTCCTATCGTTTCCAGGCCAGGTGATTCTAGCGTTGCATTCACGCACAAACATTGAGTTTAGTGTTTCAATATAGGTGTATTATAAAGTAACGCTTTTTTGGTTTGTTTGTTTGTTTCTAACTTGTTTGAGTTGAAGCAGTCAATATGTTTCCGATGGGGTGGATATTTCACAAAACAAGACTACAAAAGACAAAGGCAACCTTTAATAATCCCTGCATGCACATGCACATGCACAGTGAAACACACACACACACACACACACACACTCGGGAAATGAGTTCTCTGCCTATAACCCGTCTGGGCCAGCACAGCAATGGGCACAGAAAGAGTTGAGGCTACAGAGCAGAACTGGGTTGTCTCTACTTTTTTTTCTGTATTACACGTGTGTTGGATTGTTGTGTTCTCATTTTATGCTGATTTATTATTATTATGTTTTTAATGTCTCGCTTTGAATATGGAAATCAAAACCGAAGAGAAGGGAGAATAGAATCCTATCCTTGTCCTCCTGAAGGAATATTTCTGTCTCGGTATACGAAGCACAAGATACAAATGACACGTGCGCGCGCACACACACACACCGACAGACCGACAGCAATGTGTAAGAAAGAGTCATAACGTACCATGTACGTTTGCATATAAATTAGCATATACCGGTATAGCGTATGCTGGTCTTAGCAGTATCCACGTTGAATCGGAAGAATTCATGACGGCCACACTTTCCAATCCCACTTGCCATGGCGTGCCGTGCCGGCTGAGTGGATTGTCACAGCATCGGCCACAGAGTGATTTGGGAGGAAAGCAGCTGCCAGAAGTGGTCAGCATATGAAATGTAGAGCTTAGTAAGATAAATATCCATCCATCCCCTGATCCACGTTTTCCCTGTGACGGATGTGAAATGCTGCGGGTAGCTCCGTTCCGGTTTGCAGACGTGCTAACCGGCCTGCCGGTACGCACCGATGCGCTCCATTCCATCGCAGGGAGGCGGTTATCGTTGACTCGCGCCTGCTGCCGATAACTATCTTATTTCTTATGAATTGAAATGTCTTTGCTACTTAAGAAAGTAAATACATCTTTCTTTCTTTCTTTCTTTTTTCTTTTTTCCAACCCCGCAGCCATCAAGACTACGATTTCATCTCGGGTACACGCATGCGTAAGATGGCTCGCGAGGGAGAGAACCCCCCAGATGGTTTCATGGCACCCAAGGCCTGGGCTGTGCTGAAGGAGTACTACAAGTCTCTGGAGAAGGCCTAAAGCGCTCGGGCCTCTGAGGTAAAACCATTGGGAACACAGTGGTTTTTATGCCGATGTTGAAAATGAGGAATGCGGGGACCACTCAGCTACTATCGAAAAAAAAAAAACATGCTCCGGCTTCTCTCCCTGTCCCTTTTACTCTCCCCTGTCTGTTACAAGAATGGTCTCAGTAGGGTTTTTTTTTTTTTTTTTTTGTCTTATCACATTTGGATTTTAACTATATTTGTTTCATTTAACCAAACCTCAAAGAAATGTCTTTGTGTTAGGTGTCTGTATTCTGATGACTGGTTGAAAAAGAAAAAAGTCGTGACTTGTAAAGGTCCGTGTGGAAAGTACTGTTGACCAGTGCTATAGTAGTCGAATGATAGAATGTTGAGTATTGAAAATGTCCAGATAAAAAAAAAAAAAAAGAAATAGAAAAAGTTACTGCACCTGCTTGAGTTCGTAACCCTGACTCACTACTAAACCGCAAACAAATTGTACTGTATTTACTGCAAGTGGCAGTGGCAATAGCTCCAAATGTGGCGCACACAAGTATTTGATGTAAAAGTTGAGTGCCTTGGTCTCCAGAAAGTGAATTCACATGATGTCTTGTTTGAATTAAGGCCCACAGACGCGCACACACACACACACACACACACGCGCACACACACCTGCTTCTTGTCCCTCTCGTTGCTACGCTGAAATTGACTAATAGCTCAAGCAATGGCCTGCAAAACAGATCGGCGTTTACAAATGTTTTTATTGGGGACACGTGACCCTGAACTTCTAGGAACACAATGAAATTTTTTCTTTTATATTTAGTCTATTTATTGTCTTTTATTGGCATTTTAACGGTTCTCTCCATATTTACGGTGTTGTGCGTGTAGTTCTGGAGCTCCAAGCTTTCCCTCGCCAGTTTTGATATTTGTTATAGTATAATGTTTTTTTTTTTTCCTTCTCATACGTCACTAATATTTTCCATGTGGTCATTCATCTTAATAGTTAGGCTATATAATCAGGTTGTTGATGGTTACCATCAAGGGATCAGATTTGTAATGTTCCTTATCAAATAAACCATTTTTAGCAAAAAAAAAAGAACAATGACTTTACTTTTGATTTCTCTCATCTTTGCGTGTGTGTGTGTTTTCTTCCTTTCGTCACCTTCTTTTTTTTTTCCATTTTGCATTGCACCAAGGCCTTTCAAATAGATAACCCGCCCTCCAAGAATTCCGCTTTCCTTTAAATGCCTGCATCGAGTTTCAGGCATTTTAGAAACCAAACTTACATTGATGAGATGTCGTCGTCCTTTAGCCGCCTGTGATCTCATTGTAACACGCTTCGCTTTCTGACATCTCAATAGCTCCAAACCTCCTCGTGGCTTCGTGACTAAGTCGCTTCTTTGTCATCTCCGCGAGCTGTGCACTCCAGAAAGTTAAATCTCTCCAGTCGCCTGGGCCCTGTCTGCTGGAACTTGTGTGACCTCCCAGTTGGTCAATCAGCTGTATATTGAATGAGACAGACCCTGTCGTGACCCCCAATCAGACGCAGACACACTTGCACACTGTATACAAAGAGCGGCAGCTGGCTCCCAGATGCAGTTTAAGAGCAACAGAGAGAGTTAAAAAAAAAAAAAAAAAAAAAGAGTGGCTCTGTCAGAAAACACCCTGGGTACTTTATCTCATCCAGCTCCAAGATATAATGAAGAGAGCTGCCAGAAGCAATTTTTTTCTATCTTTTTCCACATCTTGCTCAATCTCAAATGGTAATCAAGCTGAAACCTCAGCGCAGCTTCAAACGAAAGAAAGATTTAGGGTTTTTTTCACCCCCCCAAAAAAACAGGGATCGGATGATTTATGATTTTTGTTGTGCCTGATGTTATCTCACTTGTAACATGCATATGATATTTTAGCTGTGGCCCATTAATCAGATGTTGCTTTGAAGCGCCGTTCCTCTGAGGGGGTTGTTCAAATGTGGCACACTCCTGGGGAGAAAGGTGCCTGGTGGACCTGCTGTGTCCCGACTACTGTTTACACGCCTCGCGCCTCCGCTCGTGTATCTTTTAAGTTCATTCCTACCTATCCAGTGTCTATTTATCTAGTGCTGTTGATTTGAGCCAAGACAATTGAAGTTTTTTTTAAATTGTATTGGTGTTATTTGGACATGATGTCCAATCTATATTTCTCATCCATCGTTGTTTATATCTATATATTTTAGTCATTGAAGGAAATGTCCACTTAACGACCAATCAATGATTTGAGGGGGTTAATGAAAACGTTCAAACAAAATAAAAATAAAAGAAGGACGAGGGAAGGAAGAAATACCGCAGACGGATGACAGAAAGAAAAATGGTGAGTGATGCAGCGTTTACGCCACCAGAGCAGCCATTCTCTACATGCTGCGATATCATCACGGTCTTATCCCATACCACCACAGGGCTCCGGCTACTACATGGACTCCAGCTGCATTTATCTCCAATTTCCTTGCATCTGGTTTGAGTTCCTTTCAAAGCCAGTCGTGATAAAACGGGCTTTACTTTGCAAAATGCAATACTGTGATACAGGGCCTGCTCCAAATTCAAAGAAAAGCTGTGCTCCTCGCTGATGGCGCTGAGGCGTGCGCGCGCGCGTGTGTGTGTGCAGGGCATATAGTCGTACGATCGCAATCACTTGATGTTTATCACATATTTACCAACGGTATGATGACATTTTGTCCGGCATAGCCCAGTGTCTGCCAGCTGTGGTTTTCCTCCAATGATCTAATGTCATTGACTCATCTGATGGTCATTCGTTGTTCCACGTGATTGGTCCTTTTCGCGGTAACGTACGAGGGGCGTGACAGCAGCCACCATATTACCTACAAATCATTAATCAATCCAACCTAACATATGTTCTACTTCTTCCTCCCACGTGCCATTAATATAGGAATGCGGAAGATCCTCGTTACTACACGCGATGTTTTATAACGCTCTTGTCAGCGCGCCGTGTCAGAATGGGGCCTGACAGCCTCGGGAACCTTATCTCAGGAGCCCCCGGCTCAATATGAAAAAAGATCATACGCGGGGGAGGGAGCTCATGCATCAAATGATGTTTGGTGGGTACATCAAAGGGGAAGCGTCTGTCTCACAACCGCGGAGAACTATGGAGGGGCGGGGGAGTCTGCTGCGCTGTCAGGTACAAAAGGAGGGGCCGTAAGCCCCTCGCCTCCTCGGCGAGGGTCCCACCTACAGCAGAGAGAGGAAATTGTATATCTTCGCCTGTCGCCCTCTGAGCGGCAGGAAGGATCCACGAACGGTGTCGACGCCTGTAGATTACAGGGAGCCCGCAGAGGCCAACGTACGTTTCTGAAATCCTTTGTTTACTTATCGCACATGATCAAAATCCGGCTGGAGAGTATTTTTGGGTCACACATTGCGTCTCTTCGTCATCTCACCCTTTTCCAGTTCAGTGATATGAGACCAAAGCTTCATCCCACAGGGAAAACAACGTGTCACGATGCTCCACGGTTAATAGCCGGCAGATTGTCTCGAATGTGTGAAACCCCAGCAATCAATGCTCTTAATATTCCTCGCAATATATTCGTAGGTTTCTGTATCCACACTTTTCGGCCTTTCAAATGTCATTATTATTATCATTATGCTAATTCCTACCCGAAATAGTATTTTTTTTTGAATTGTCATTGGACAGCTGCGAGCATGCTACATTTATGACGCCCCCTTTTTTTTCCCCCCTACCAGCTTTCAATAACATGTTCATTCAGATGCATTTAAATTGATGGGCAGCACACTTCTGACATAAAACTCCCCTTTGGACACGCAGCATCCAGGGTCGTTGAACCGTAGCGGAGCATGTCTCCGTTTGACATGAAACAGAGCGAAGCCAAAAAAAAAAGAATTATTATCATGTTTACGTAAAACCCGTGCAAGGAGAAATTAGATCGTGTGACACGCAAGACTGAAATGTCTCGCAGTGACTGAAGTTTGGGAAGATCGTTCAAAATGAAAATAAAGTGACACGCAAGTGGTGATTAACAATAGAGTCATAACAAGTCTTTATTGTAAGTTGAGTTTGTTCAAATGTTTATTTCAAACAGATCACTTCAGTACATGTTATGATTTCGAATATTTCGCCTCAAAAGATCTGAGCTCAATTGTTTTTCGTTTTCTGGATTAGCAGCACATTGTCTGTATTGTGATTCTATATTTGGTTGTGTGTGTGTGTTGTCAGACTGGCGGAGATGTTTTCTCTGTTTGCATGTGTCTTCTCCAAAACATCCCTCTCACATAGCGTTTGGGTAAATAATGGGTAAAACACTATAAAGAAAGTTTAATTACAATGTTGAGATCATTACTGTGTCCGATTCATGTGGTCCGATGGACGACTTAAAATAAGCGCCTTATTTTGGAATGAAAATTTTGGAGCGCAGTTGTTTGTGCTGAAAATAAGGGAGATGAGAGTTGAGCATGAAAATGTAGAGAGCCAGCCGACCACATGAATCGCAATGCACAATTTTAGCCAGATATACAATTGTTCCCTGGAGCTCCGTCGACTTGTGCATGGCAGCATCTGGACATGGAGATTCCACCATTTTATTTTTTTTACATTCATTTTACTTTTATATTTTTTCTCCAAACGGTTTCTGAACAAATGAAATTAACTTTTGTTTGAAGGGTAATACAAAAACATCATAGTCCAAAAGGATGAGAAAACAGCAGTAGACTCAAAAATGTTGACGGCCACTCTGGGTAAATGGAGAGAGCGTGGCTCAAGGCAGAGTGACACGAAGAGGTCAGACCACTCGGTAAATTAAAGCTGTGTTGCCCTTAATTAAAAGTTGCATGTCCAATTGTATACCCTGTAAGGGGCCATTTATTTGGGCAACATCTTATTTACCTTCATTATATGAAATCAGCGCTAAATAAATTACGTCTGGTCGGGGCGAGGAGTTAAGGATCGCACTGTGGCGAGTCAGCTGCCCGCTGGCCGAACCACACACCCGTCACATCTCACGTTGCTGATCTGGAAAGCGGTGAAAGGTCTCATTCACTCCGTGTGCTCGTGTTAACACGCTGCTGTTGGCAGAAGTGTCCTCCGCCTCCACCTGCTTTGTTCTCTCCAACTGCTTTTTTGGCCTCAGATGCACAAACCCTGGTGCTTCAAACCCCCCCCCCCCCCCCCCCCCCCGTCCCCCAGGGTTGCGTGCTCCGTGCCGCTGTTGTTTATTTTACTGATGCATATTCTGTTTGGAGGACAGAAATCTAGGGGACAAATGGTGGGAGGCGCAAGGTAGAGGTGTGCCAACCTATTGTGCCGGAGTGTCAGCCGACGAGGCCCCCGGGCGAACATGGGCTAACATGGGCCCACAACTTCAAACTGCAGCCAAGAAGAAACTCCCTCTGGTGGTGGAACCTAGTATTGAAGGGTGTGGAATCCGAGCTGCAGAGGTGAGACAGGAAATGATGTAATGCCTCTGTTGTCAACACAGCGGATCCACGCGGTGCATTTCAAGGCCTGG
Organism: Colistium nudipinnis; assembly: GCA_016785305.1. Classification (NCBI taxonomy): domain Eukaryota; kingdom Metazoa; phylum Chordata; class Actinopteri; order Pleuronectiformes; family Rhombosoleidae; genus Colistium; species Colistium nudipinnis. The sequence continues at coordinate 152,630 of JAFBJU010001182.1, forward strand.
ACAATTCGCTGCCCTCCCGTTGTTTACCTCCTCTGACCACAGCACCATCGGTAAGTTCTGTTTATTTGAGTGCTACAAGGTTGAGTGGGAGCATTATGTTGGTCCAACTGTGTTCCTTGTGAGTGAAATATACAAGGTCATATTTCGTGAATACTTGCAGGTATCGCAGCGACATTTTCTCCCATTTCTTCGCTTGGGTTAGAGGTGGAACGCCATGGCTGGTGCTTTAATCTTCAAGGTTCCTGAGCCCCAGAAGCCTTTTGCTTTTACAGGTGTGCTGTCGACTGTCAAGAGCTTATTTGATTCCTTGTTTCGGTGACTTTTCAAGAAAGACTAATCCTATGAGAGCGTACCACCTTCGGTCCAGATTTCCAGCACAATCCACAAGGGGAAAATGAACCGCCACAGCCACCCTCTAAAGGCATCTGCCCCGAGTTTGAGTCTGATGTTGAAGTCGCCTCAAAAGTGGCGACCTTGGTAACTCAAGTTACGGTGGATTTGCTAGGTTCAAAGGGATCGGAACGCTTCTCAACGCTCCCTCGACGTCCCTGGTCGCTTTGCCGAGGACAGGACAGGCCGCAAGGGAGCTACCTGTTCTACGTGTACCCACTCGACTAAAATAAATGAGATGCAGAAAACAAAAGACAGAACAAGAATCACTCACTGTTGCAGCTGCTAATCCTCCACACACTCTAATCTCGCGTCAATCTTTGATTGACTATTAATTACATTTTGAGGGCTTTAGCCCAACAATGAGTCCCGTCTTGTGCTTGGCCCGGATCTTTGCCTCATGTCATGATCGTCATCAGGAAAAGCATAAATTACCCTTTTAAACAAAGGACATCTTTGTGATTATGTGTTTTAAATACGACAACAACGTCGGCGATCAAATCTCAGCGATACAGAAGACCCTACAGGAGACATTTATCCACATCCACAGTGGCAGCTGGCTGGCACGACCCAGGATCCCCGAGCTGATGACCCGTGTCATATTCTGTGATTCATGGATCATTAGCAGCGGTTCACTTCGAGTTCATTATGTTGACTCACAGATTATGAAGACATAATGAGTCGACCTGAGACTGACTCGCAGCCGCTTTTGCTCGCACGCGCACACACGAGCGTGGTGACGTGGTGTCAGCCTCGCCCTGGCACACCTCGCCCGGGCAATCTCAGGTTGCCCCCGTATCATCAGACGTGCTGATGCCGTGACTTTATTTCTCTTGGACATTGTTCTGGCTTTGATCGTAAATTGCGGTAATTACTGCGGGACTGATCCTTTCCCTCTGCGTGGAACAGGAGAAGCCATGTGCTTGCGACGCAGAGGCCTCAGCGTACGTGGGAGCGCGGCCGAGAGGATAAATAGCCCTGATTAAATGCAGCCTTTATGTTTTATGTCTTTTCATCCACAGTACTCATTGCAGCTCGGCTACCGGGTATGCAGCCACTTAGCGGCGGATCGCTTGAGTCCGGATGTGCTAATGAAACTGAAACGGATCTCCCCCTTCCCTTTTGTCCTCGTGTTTCGACGCACAAATAAATAAGTGAGCAGAATCTGAGACGGGACCACGGGGAATGGTTCCTTATGGACTTATGGAAAACAGCAGCAATCAGGACTAACAACAGGCTGCGTGACTCACTCCCTGGTCCCTGAATAGTACAGGGGCCACACGTTTAACCCTCCTCTCGCCACATTGGCCTTTCATCTACCTCCGGGCAGAAATGGTGTCCCTTGGAGCCTCCCCCCCCCCCCCCCCCCCCCCCCCCCCCCCCCCCCCCCCCCCCCCCCCCCCCCCCCCCCGTTCCACGGGCAACAAACATGTTTGACTTCCGCAAGCTGTGTGCTTTCTGTGAGATGAAAAAGAAAAAAAATATATAATTAGAATTCCTTTCATATTACACGGTAACTTCCTGGAACATCATGGACCTCTGTCTCTAGGAATTAAACATCAGGCCACAGAGGAACCTCAGCGGTTATCCAAAAATATGATGAGAGAAATTCCAAGAATTCTTCTCGCTTCCTGTTTCCGACCAACCAGTCCACACGCTCACACCTAAATGATGTTGTCCCCATGACTTGGCTGTCAGAGTGGAACGAGCCGCTGTATGTTTTATTGATGTCATTTCGTTTAATTTGGGGGACCTTTGTTGAATACAATTACCCTCGCAAGTTTTCCAGTATCAGTCAGAGCCACAGACAGTGACGGCTGTTGTCGCTGTTCTTTGAACCGTGTCATTTGGTTTTAAGACTTGAACCTGCTAGGTGCGGCACGGTGGTTAGCACCCCCGTGCCCCACAGCAAGTTCAAGCCCCAGCTGTGGTCTGGGTTCAGGGCCCCCTTGTCTGCGTGGGTTCTCTCCGGGTTCTCCGGCTACCCGCAGTCCAAAGACATGCAGGTTAATTGGTGGCTATTATGAGAGTCAATTGTCGTCTGTCTCCGTGTGGCAGCCCTGCGGTAAAAGCTGGCGACTTGTCCAGCGCGCACCCCGCCATCGCTCCTAGACAGCTGGGGCTGGCTCCGGCTACCCTGAGCTCCCAACGAGGATAAGTGGTCACAGATAATGACCACGAATGAATGAATTTATGAATGAACCCAAAGTCACTTGACATCATTAATTGTGTATTATAGGGCTTTGTCATCTAATGCTCGTACCATGTGCCACTTTGGTAGAAGAAGAAATAACTGCATTTATAGCTGTGTGAATATAGCTGCGTTTATATTGTCCTTTATCCAAAGTGGTTTTTACACTTTTGCTTTCCATTCACACACGCGAACCATACTCGGACCACCTAAGCTACAACTGTGACATAGTTACGGCGGGGACGTTTATTGCATTGCTCCTTTTTATGGAGGGCCGATGCATGCTGACAAGGCGAAAAAAAGAATATCGTGCAGCACTTTGGATTTTGCCCCCACTTACACGGAAGAAAGTGACGACAACTGTTTGATCCGGCTTCTGATAAAAAAAAAAAACTGAAAAAAAACGGAGGTGAGATTGTTTTGTGAACTTTACGAAACAGGAGATGAAAAATTGATAGAAAACAGGCGCACATGTCCCAGAGCAGGAGGGGTGGCCGTTTCATGTTGAGAACTCAAAATCATTTCCCGCACATTGTGCATTCTGTTGCTACAAAGCCACAATTTGACACACACATTGATTTAATGTCAGAAAATTCGACTGGGACTCAGTTATTGCCACTGGGATTTGGGCCAGAGTCAGGAATGCTATATTTGCAGGAATTTAAAACCAAAGTGCATTTGCATTAGTGAGAAATTCTCGGGTCTGTATTTGTTACTCAAGAGCGATCCAAATAGAATCCCATAAAGTTGATGGAATGTCCAAACCTTGACCAGAATTCTTCAAAATGAAACGACTGTCAATGGAATTTATTATATATTTTTTTTGCCAATACCTCTAAAAGAGCGAATGTCATTTCAGAATTAGCCTCGCAGTGCATTGTGCATCTCTCGGGCTCTGTTGATTTCCACACCACACTTGTTACTGGAAAACATCCTCGGTGTGGCACGGCGAGGGGAAACACGCCCACCCCACAGTATCAAATGTGTGTCCCCGGGGAGGTCGTTACTTTATGATGTGGTATGTTCCGATGCCAACGTGTAATGATCACCGTCTTCTCCGAGCGAACCCTGTTCCGACATTAACACTCTTGATGTCTCCAGGGGTCGGGATTTAACCTTGTTCACACGGATCAGGTGAAGGTCTAACTTCCCCTCTTACCACCTGAGCGCCGAGGAGGAATATTGTGTTCTCGTTGTGTACACCGTACAGAGCAGTTTTTTGGTTTTGGTTTTTTTCATGCCACGCTTACTAAGTGTACGTTTATTATGCCAGCGGAACAAATACTGCCACCGTCTTCTCAACACAAATAATAAGACTTAGACTTCAATTAAACATTATTATTTTTTGATTGTAATCATTGTTTATTTCAGCTTGTTTTCGATTCTGCAGAGGGCCTTTGAGAACCTTTTAAAGCGCTTTATAAATAAAAGACATTATTATTATTATTGTTATTGTTATTAATAGAATAACTCGGGCAATTACGGGCATTACACTTACTGTGTCCATATGCACCGTTGTGTCTAAAGAACCAAAAAAAAAATAAAAAAAAATTGCGGTGTAATAAAGTGCCCTTTAAATTCACATCAAGGTGAAGATGATATCTGGTACTGTAATCTTATTTACTGTTCGCTGTAAAATCAAGCGTTTCGGTGCGGTTAGGGGTTTTTTCGCCTGGGGCCCAGTTTGCTCTTTCAGACATCTGCCTGAACCTCAACATTATAATATGATCCCGCGTTAGCCCGGGGATAAGGACCTCCAGTGGAACACCCTGTCTGCTGTTGAGTATATATTCTGTAAATACACAGGAGTAGTAATATTATACAGAGTGTAAACAGATTTTTATTTTTATTTTTTTTTTGAGTAGTGAATCGGTGGCTCTTTCCCACGCACCCCATTGTGTTTCCTACTGTACGAAGCCATTCAAAACACGTCGTTTTGTTTTACTACCTTTACTACCTTTCATTCAGCTATTCTCTGGCACAATTTGGACTAAAACAGTGTTCGGTCTTGCCTCGGATTCAACTTCGCAAATTCGGGTCAAGCCTCGTGATATTGTATCTGGGTAATGAGGGGTTTTAACTGTAATGGAGATTGTTCATGACTTACCCCTTCAAAATCGCTGCGTGACTCACTGAGAAAAAACACAGTGGATGTCTGCTGTGGGAAAAAGTCAGGCAGAGCATCCACGTAGTCAATATATAATGCTTTAACATGCTCATAAAAAACATAAGAAACACGACCGATTCAGGAGTGATATTTGCTCGACTGCAAATAATTCCGTTTGAGAATGGAACAGTCCGGACAATAAGATAAACATAGTGTCACACTGTTGCCTCTGGGACACCTGACTGGTTGTTCATGGTGTTTGAGTTATTTTGAAGGCTTTTTTTTTTTATTGTATTTGGTGTCCTGTTGTTTTTTTTATTTTGGATTCTCCCCTCCCCCGACCCTCACGGCTCTCCTCGCACCTGCTCCCTATCTCAATCAAGCTCACCTGGATGCCGCCACTAATCTGCTCAGTATAAAAAGCCCGCTCCACCTGCCGGTCCCCTTCACGTTTCTATGCCCTATACTGTGCGGCTGGCGAGCCACCCGTCAAGCCCCTTTTTCGCTGTATTGTTTGTCTTCCTAGTAATGTCTTTGGTGTAGTTTATTTTCCAGCCACCCGTGGTCAAATCTCAGCAATGCCACAAAGCAGCAATTTAAACTCGACTTGCTTACCTGCTGTTGCTTTGCTCTTGGGCTTTGCCTAGTAACTGACACACAAAAAAAAGCCTTCAGTGGTACCTTACATAGTGCAGATGTACACCATTGATCACCATTAATTCTTAAGATTATTATTAAGATTGTAATTATCAAGATATTGGTATCTGATTTTTTTTTAATTTTTTTCATCCACTCCTTGAAAATATAACATTTATAATAAGGAAAAAGCAGGAGAGAACGGGGGCGTTTTGGCGAAAAAGTAGACGACATTGGATGACTTTTGTCAGCCAATCCAAAAAAAGGCAGACATTTGTTTCCCATAATCACATTTTATTTGTTTATGGACTGGCTTGACAGTCCCATTGCAAATCTGCTCAAGAAGGAGGCACTGTAGGATTTCATGTCAGTTACGCAAAAGAAAAAACGTTTCTTTTTTGTTTTTTAAAGAGGAGCCACTCTTAGCAAGACAATCAAACTCCTGTGCTGTCTCGAGATCACGACTTGACCTTTCTGTAACATCCCCTGTGTGACACTGACACATTATATCTGCCTATAATTACCAGACTGGCATCATATAAAAGGATGCGTGGACATGTATCCGGCTTGTAAGCCGCTATGCACTTTCAGTTTCACGATAACCTGATCATCTGTCTCAAGAAGCACCCCTGGCTTAACGCACATTTCACATCCTTCAGTTCCTGGGTCAGAACAGCAACTGCAGCAAACGTAGTTCCTGACTTCCCATTGAACGTATTTAAACCTGGGTTTTGAATGGAATTCGCGAAAGGCTCCCGGATCTCAAAGGACCGTGTGTCATAAAATCTGTTCAATGTTGTCACGTATGTGCAAGGAAGGGGGGACATTTTGTTCCTTGCTGTTGCCAGAGGAATGGACCTTCTCTTTGTGCCGCGGTTCTCCACACTCGCCACAGACCCGTTTTTTTTCGCTTCCTCGGGGTAGGATTCCAACCAATGTCCAGGGCATCTGCACGCCGAGGAGCAAAACATGCCCAATGTGCATGACATCTGCCCCCCCCCCCTCCGACCCCCCCTCCGACCCCCGGTCAACTCCCTGGAGAGGCGGTGGATGACCGGCCTCTCAGCAGTCCCTCATGGACCCCCTTTTTTCCCCCCGTATTGAAGTGTAGTCAAAACCACTGTGACAAATATGGTCCTGCACCACAATTGGAGTCGACTGACATTTTTACCAAATATTGCCGGAGACTGAAGTGACTGCGTGACATGTTCTCTCTAAAAAAAAAAAAAAACGGTAAAAAAAAACAAAATTAAAATTTGACGGGCGTAATTTGGTTGCACTCCGTGTGCTGGAGAGCCTCTCGAATGTTTTTTTGGAGACAGTCGGGGTAAATCATTGTCCCTCTCAAGTAGCAGACCTCCACGAAGCCTAACATCTGCTGTGTAAATATACTCGCGCCACACGGCTCCGCTTCACATCACTCATCGTGTTGTGGTGTCATCTGTTGCGCTCACAGGAGCTGTCTTTTTTCATTTCAACCAACAGCGCGTCACTGCCGCATCACCGGCGGCGTAATTTCACATTTTTCTGGAGGTCAGCTATCGGGCCTCGTCCGCTTTATTGCTTTTCTACGTGAGATTTGGCCCGACACCTGGCATCTGTTAGAACGTGGACTGGATTCACACACACAGAGACACTGGAGATAGACGCGCCGAATCCCGGAGTTCGGGCGAGCCATAGTTGGTCTCAACTTCGCTGCATGCACGTGGATCTTATTTGTAGAGCTGGATCTTGTGTTTAATTCTCCTCGCCGGGACTTTTTGTCAGCGATGCATATTGTTAAAACAAACGATATTAGCGATGGTTCAAAACAAAGTTCAAAAAGGAAAAGCAGCTGCTACACGACTCTTTTTTTTTTTTTGGCGTGAGGCTGTTCGTTGTGGTGGATATTGTGTATCCTCGCTACAGAATTATTTACAAACAGATACTGTTTGTGAGATATTCAAGAGATTCAAGAACAAATCGTGACTTTTAGTCACCATTTGGCTTTTTAGCACACCAAATGTCCAAATCTTACCGCAAGACATAACATCCATGTACTGCACCTGAATCATAGGGATGACGTTGACTATTTTGATGGAAAACATTTCACCAATGTGTTTAATGGCAGTATTTTGAGAATTGCCCCTCTGAGAAAGTAAACCCACATAAGCTCATCCTTCATTAAAGCCTGCCATTCGCTTCTTGTGTTTTTGGGGTGCCTGGTCTCAGTTTCCTTAAAAGGCACCCCTCTTCAAAATTGGACAAATTCTACGTACAAATTGCTTCAGCTTAACTTGCTTGTGTAGATATTGGAAACATACCTCAAGAAAGTGCTTCATCTTTGCCCTACCTTATTTTTTTTTCTTTTTTGAATCTCGCACAAAGACAAGACATGTTTTACTGGGTCAAAGTTGACACCTTCATACATCTGGTCGCATCACATCAAACCCCCCCCGCCCCAAACAAAAAAAAAAAAGATGACGTTGACTATTTTGATGGAAAACATTTCACCAATGTGTTTAATGGCAGTATTTTGAGAATTGCCCCTCTGAGAAAGTAAACCCACATAAGCTCATCCTTCATTAAAGCCTGCCATTCGCTTCTTGTGTTTTTGGGGTGCCTGGTCTCAGTTTCCTTAAAAGGCACCCCTCTTCAAAATTGGACAAATTCTACGTACAAATTGCTTCAGCTTAACTTGCTTGTGTAGATATTGGAAACATACCTCAAGAAAGTGCTTCATCTTTGCCCTACCTTATTTTTTTTCTTTTTTGAATCTCGCACAAAGACAAGACATGTTTTACTGGGTCAAAGTTGACACCTTCATACATCTGGTCGCATCACATCAAACCCCCCCCGCCCCAAAAAAAAAACGCACGAGCAGGACAGATGAAGGTAATAAAAAGCACCCAGACATTTTCTTTTTTTCTCAGTTTTGTGATGTATAGAGGGCGGACATGCCGCTTGTTTTAAGGCGGGGTAGAGCCGTGTGTCTGATGCTAGAAGGGTGAAAGGTTGGGACCAATTCAGAGGCCCACTGTCGGCGAAAAATTCCAGTAGGATTATTTTATTAAGAGAAGTGGCTGTCCAAAGACATAATGGCTCTTTCGGGATGCCCATAACTCACAGCTACGCCACGGCACATATGCGGTACCACTCACCGCGCTGGGCGACCCAGAGAGCAACTGTTTGTCTCCTCTTGTCTCACTTACATTGTTTTGTCACAACCTAAGTGGAAACAGGGATCTTTGATTTGTTTAAAATTGGTTTTGACACTTTGGAGTTTAACAAAGGGTAACGACACCATTGTAACTCCCACACGCAAGAATTTCATCTGCTGGCATTTACAATCGGGAAGGATACCTCTGATGTATTACAGCGTCTTCATATTTTGGCAATAACTTAATTTCTGATAATGTTTAAAGTTCTGGCATATTCAGGCAAAGGGATATGTCCAAAAAAAAGGAGTGATCGGGCTGTGGACGCGAGGTCTGCCATACAAACTTTGAGTTATGGGAACAACAAGATTCTGGAGATCCATAGCATGTCAGTTATGTAAATAGCCACGTAAATGACATGCTTCAGTGTGTGTCACTGCGGGCAGAGTAAATGTGTGGTAAACAATTTTCCTCTTCCAATGACCGGTTTGTTGGTGTTGACTGAGTGTTGGCACATGTTGTCCATCCCCGACCGAGAATCTTTGTCGCCCATATGATGAGTGATCTTTTTACGACGGGAAGGTCAGCGAGTTTGGGCTCTGACTTAACAATATCTTCACACTTTTCCAAACCAAAACTATTCCAGCGCTGACCCACACGTCCGCCTGACCTATGACTCAGATGGTTTGAAGAGGTTTGAAATGAAAATGAGAAGTCACAGACATTAGTGGTGCTGCGGTTAATCTTGGTATTGGGAATATCTGAAGCGTCTCTGGTGTTTTTTCACTTAAAATTGTCATCACGTGCTTTGCAAAACACCTATATGAATGGACTTGAACGTTTTCTTAAGGTGGTGCGTTTTCTGCATCGGAAGTTGCGCAAATGCCGCCGTTTCTGCGTTGCTGGAAAAGTATTTTGTTTTTTCCCCATTTACAGAGGCTTGACTGTGGACAAACACAGGGCGTTTGGTGCCTTTCATCAAAATTCTAAATTCTTTTGACACATAAATCCTCATTTACCATTTATCATTAATAAATCATTGCATGAAGTCTCACAGCCCCAAAATAACGCCATGTGTCACTGATTGATAGAGTTTATTTATACTGTTATCAGACTGTTGGTCATGTCAATGACACAAAAAGTTAGTAATTGGCTTAGACGTAATATAGAGTTGAATTATTTGGTTTCAGCACCTTTTTTGAATATTGGTCGGCGTATCCTTTAGTCAACAGTGTACATCTGTATTTAATAGCGTTGTCATATTTTCATAACTCGTTTTTCCTTGATAGCCTAGTAAGCGCGAGGCAGACTGAGCCCAGGGCCACAAATGTGCAGGGATAAAAAGATTAGAGGGTGAATCACATAGAAGTCCTGAAGAGAGACCTCCGTGACTTTCCAGCAACATCACAGGTTTGGGGACAATAGAGCATTGTGTGGCAGTCATTCGATCCACTACGAAGGCACACTGATAGCGAGTGATCACAGAAAAAAAAAAAAAATGATGTCACCGGGAAAAACAAAGAGGTAGCTTTTAGGAAGGGCAGATCTGAAGTCGCGTCAAAGCCAGAGGGAGCTCAGAGTTCGAAAATCCAGGCAGACATGGAGGACATTGCCTCGTCGGCGTAGCTGAGGGGAAGAGACCTGTATGTTGGGCGAGGGATGAAAAGCATTTTTGGAGGTTTCGCTTTTGGCCATTTTAACGAACAAAACGGACGTAGAACGTAAAGCAGCTGAAGGCTATATTGCACTCTAACAGAACTACGTGACAATGTGAAATGGCTCACTTGTGGTGAAACGAGAACTATCAAGTGAACGTGTAGCTTTTTTTTATTTTTTTTATGGAGATTTATAGTCCGGCTCCAGTCGTAAACGTGCTGTTTTAGTCCACTTCGAGGGCTCCGAAATGGTTCCAAAGTGTTTGTTTTTTTTATTCTATGTGGGTGCTACATATACTGTAAGGCCGAATAAAAATGACATACCATTTGTTTTCAATGATGTTATGCTAGTTTAGTCACTTTGAGGACAAGAACTTGTACCTTTCAACCCCTTCATCTTCTTGGCTCTTTATAATCCTTACTCCCATGTCTTTGTCTTCTCTTTTGAAGTCCGCCCCGCAACGTATGGCTCTTAGGGTAAAATGAGTTATCTTGCCCTGGGGAAAAAAAAAAAAAAAAATGCCACAAAATAGTCCCCCGAAAACACGCGGTAGACAGACAGGTCCGTGAGCCACGGGCCCAAAAAACTGTATGCAACTATAATTACCGCAGACATTTTAAAGCAGCACTTTAGAGAAAACTGCCGAGTGGATGCGTGAGACAGACATAGCATCTATACGACCAGGCTCGCATGCATGCGGCCGAGGCTGGTTTCAATTAAAACACTATTACTGTCACAACTAATCAACACTCCTCGCGGGGATCCCGGCAGCAATAATTAAGCTCGCATTTATCTGCGCTGTCCATGCACTGTTGGGCTCTAAGTATGGTCATAAAATCCCACAGATGGTATTATCTAATTTTCTGGTTTACCATATTGATTCAGTGGAATACTTGGAAAATCACAGTTTATCATGAGAACACGGTATTTATAGCCTATATTGGTCAGACACATCATAAATCTCATTTGGATTTGTCCACCGCAAGCTCTCAGACTTTGGGCCCCCGGCGCACACAGCGCCGCTGAATATGTACCTGGACCTTGTTGTTCATGGTTCATGCTCATCATGACATGTTCTTTAAAAATGTCTCGCACTGTGCGTCAACAGCTATATTTATAAATATGTGTATACCTGTATGCACATTTATTTTTTTTTGGGGGGGGGCCCTTTCTCATGAGCCACCATCAAAGGGAATTCCAAAGCTGCCTCTTCCCTCATACCAGTTGTGTGTGGCGAAACTTCGGGCCACATCTTTAAAGATGACTTGAAATAACAGCAGCAGCAGCAGCAGCAGTGACAGTGTGTGTCTCTGTGTGTCACCCACCAGCCCCCGAGGCAAAGAGGGCACCGTTTGATTTAGAGGCAGGAATTACCCAGAGCCCTGCACGCTTTCATGTGGTCAGCACTCTGCCAGAGAAGGGTCACTGTTATCGATTAAATAATCTGAGTCACTTAAAGGCACGAAAAAAAAGAAAAGAAAAAAAGAATGCATTCATGCAACCGACTAAAAGAGGGGACTCTACGGGAAATGGCCTAATCCATCTTCCTTAGGAAATGAGAGGATGAGAGGATTGGGACAATTATCTGTCCTGCACCGTCCAAAACTCTTTTTTTTTTTTTTTTTTTTAACCGAGCCGTGCCCACTGCAGCCTCCCTGGAATGTGCAGTTGAAAGACGTTCCGCAAGCAGCGCTGGACTTGTGATTAAAGTGATGTAGCTAACGATCCAGATCAGGGGCCGCAGGATGTGTGTGTACGTGGGGCGGACGTGGCTGGAACAATGAAGGATTTGATTTTCACAGGAAGTAACTCGGTTGCCTTAGTTCCACTGGCTCTAAACGGCCGCAGCCACAGGAGGGAACATCTACAAATCCCGAGCTCCTTTTCTGTTGGTTTTAAGTCTGACGAATGACATCCATTCATTAATGGACGCACACATATGGCAAAGATTACCTAATCAGATTTTAGACTGCGCTAATGACAAAATAATTGGCGTAATTAAGCACTCTGAATGTTTTTTTTTTGTGTGTCACGGGGATTACGGCTGTAAAAAAAAAATAAAAAATTCATACATTATGTGTAATGCATCGTGCATTCATTCAAAATATTGGTCTTCAATGTTTTTTAATGGTTTGGCTCCCCCTCTGTACGTTCTAAGCAGCCGACTGGCCATAATCCAATCACACCTCTCAGGTCAGCAGACCTGGGGGTCCATACGTCTCATGAGGACTCTAAAACGTTCAAAAGCAAACTGATTGAATGATACCTTTTTTGTGGTTTTACAATTATTTATTCTGTGTGTGTGTGTGTGTGTGTGTGTGTGTGTGTGTGCATATCCGTTTTCCTGTGTGCGTGTGCGCACGCTTGTCTGTGCTTTCAGGAGCTGTGTTCTTTTTTTTTTTTTTTTCCCTCTGTTTCTCTTATTCTCTCAGAATTTACTGGCTGTTGCGTGTTATGTTAACACAATACCATGTGGTTTAACTAAGCGGTCTGAATCTCATTTGTTTTTTGTTTTTTTTAACATATCTTAAAACCATAGCAGCACCCTTACATGAATATTCAGAACATAGCAGGTTGTAGGGATTGGTCTGATCTCAGAGTGGCTTTCGTACCAAACGACAAAAGTGAGACAAGACATGCATTATTTGTATAATCCCCCCAGCTCTTAGAATAACATGTGAATCGGGAATTTTGTTGGCAAAAATAAACCATATAATTAACCAAAGCAAATATCAGTGCACATTCTGGTGATGAATATGAACTGAGTCCTCACTTTCTTTAAAAGAAAAACGACCTCCCAACAAATGTGTTTTTTGTTTTTTTTTCTTTTGATGTCCAAATGTAAGATTTGCTGGAAACCGGCCCTGCCTCCTCTGGGCCCGCCGCACTCGCAGTTAGCCACCTGCTGCATATCCTGCGTCATAAGGCCCCGCGATTGCTCACATCTGCAGGACACTGAGGCGATGATCTGCTAAAGAAGAGCGAGACAGCCTCTTGGATCATTCGTTTCATCTAGCGTGGGTGTAGTCCGTATGCATGTTCCGTGTGAGTCACGTCAGAGTCAGCGAGACAGCCTTTCATTGAGCTCCGCCGCACTAACCAAACATCGGATCACACACGCGTGTTGCCGGGTCCCAACTCTGGGGGAACCCCGTTGTTCTGCGCGGGACGTAAACGCATAAACGCCTAGCGCCTTTCCCAAGGAACCCGACCCTGAAGGCCGACTGACTGAGGTGGGTGGTGCGGATGCTGGCGGCTGCGGGTGGTCAACCGGCAGGGTGAAAGCAGCTCTGGACTGTGCGATGCAGTAACAAGAACCAGTCTCAATGTGTCAAAGAGAAAGTGGTTTCCGCTGTCCTCGGTTGCACAAAAGCATCAGCCCACAAGCGCTTTGATCCAAACCCCGCGAATTGTACTCGCAAATTCCCGCGGCCTGCGAAAAATGCAGTGTCTACAGGCTACTGCTCTCATGAATGTCGCATTATCTGGCTTAATCCCATACACCCATGCTTGATTGTACGCAAGACAATATGAAGTCGGCGCGCAGACATCCGGGAAAACATTGCGCCCCGGTGGGAGTCACCTTATTTGTGGGCCGAAGTTTTTAGCCGGACGTTTTAGATGATGCAGAGACACGCAGTTGGCAGTTTGGAGGTGATGAGCGAAAAAACAAAAAAACAAAAAAGGCGGAACGTAAGATCCCTTTGATGATGATGATGATGACGATGCTGATGGTCATCATTCCCGCCCGCCTGAATCGTCAGACCTGAAGTTGTCAGACTGCGCGAGTTGTATTTGTGTTGCGAGTTGTGTTTGTTTGCCGCGTCGGCATACAATCCATCTCGCGTAGTTGACGTAGTTATTCCATCGGAGCATGACGAAAGTGGGGAAATGAGCCTAACTCGACGAGACCAGTCGAAGCCTTCGACGGCTCTTAAAGTGTATTTATGCTACTCGCCTCAAACATTCGGCCGCGTCAGCCAAGAACGGAGACTGTGGCGCCTGGCGGACGACTACGTTTGCCATTTAACTGTCTCCGTCGGCATTAGCGTCACTGTTATCCCGCTGGAGGAGACCGTCTCCCTGATTTGAATTCACCTGCCGCGGATGCCACCGCTTCCCAGTCCAGCATCCATTTGCGTGCCCCGATACGACCCCTCTTAAAAACATACCGCACATTTACGCAGCTGTAATTACAAGAGTCGCGCAACTGTCGCTGCTTTCTGCACGACGCACGCACACACACACACACACACACACACACACACACACACACACAGCTCCTCTCCTTCCTACCGGTTGAGACAGAAGGCCGTCCACCCCGGGTCTGGTTCTGTGAGACGCATTTCCTGTTAAAAGGGAGTTTTTCTCTCCGCCCGTTTGCCAAATGCTTGCTCATTGTGGGAACTTTTGGAGTTTCTCTCTAAAATATCCTAAAGTCTTTCTAGGTGTCCCATGTATAATGCCAATACTCTGATTTGGCGCCACGCAAATGACATACAATCATTTTGAACGGTGCTTTGGTTCCTCCGTGGTCACGTGAACTGATGTTTATAGTCCCCCCCCCCCTTTATTATTTTACCGACGGTTTGGATTTTCTCAACATGGAAGGCGCAGCAACGGCAGAGTCATGGCAGTATTAACGCGGCGTAATACTAGTCTAAAATGTGATTACTGTGTGAAAGCTGGGATGATGATAGCGTGTCAGAGCAGGAGATAATCCCACGGTCAACTCTTTCCAATGCGACGCGCCAAGAACAATCACAGATCTTGGCCCCAGGTGCTCTTCCCGCTGCACGTCTGCGTATCCAAGCTGCGGACAAACCGAGCCTGTTTCCACTCTCGAAAGCATTTTTTTTTTTTTTTGCAAACTTTTAATTTGTGATATCCTCAAAGCCGCCCCCCCTCCCCTCTTTTTTTTTTTTATTTTTTTATTTACAGTGCCGAAGAGTGTGACAAAAAGCACCAGGGTTGTACTTTGCCCCGTCGTCCCCCGAAAAACCGTCAGTATATAGAGTTACCGCATGTTAGGCACCAGAGGCCAAAACATCCCCTTCTCCCCCGTCAGGATACTTTATCATCTGTTACTCTCACTCGTCACATCTCATCTGCTGTGGTTCCTCTGGACATCCGCACACTTATCGGCATCAGAGCATCACCGTGCTGCTTTTTCGCCCTCCGGAGGTTTCAGCAGTTTGTCATTTTAAGTGGCTCCGCTTTTCTGCTCGCATGTATTAAGGGTGATGAATGGGTTTGAGATGCTGCGACGCAGCCCCATCCCTCTTTCCTCCGGTCCTCCGGTTCACTGTGATACCGCTTTTTTTTTTTCACCAGCTGTTTAATCAGCAGTATCGAAAGGCAGACGGAAATCCAGCTGGGTGTCATCCAGCATTAAACGCATAAATCAGCGTTTTTTGTTTTTTTTTGTTCGCCGTGAGACATAAGCGCTGAGTCGAGGAAAGGAAAAAGGGGGGAAACGGAGACGGGAGGAGACATGACAGTGGGGATGGAGATGAAGAAAAAAAAGGAGATACGTGAGGGGGGGGGGGAAAAAAAGAGGAAATGTCCAAATATATTATGACGGGAGAATGTAATGAGAAAGAAGGAAGAGAAGTAATGATGGAAATAAGGAAAGGAGGAGGTATTTTAAAACACCTAAAAAAAAAAAAAAGAGAAAATGTACAAAAAGTGGGATACAGGAGAAAGTGATGATGCTGAAGAAGGAAAAAAAAAGAGGAGAGGAAAGGGTGAGAAATTGAAATAACATTTTTGAATGATTTTGAATGTGTAGTTGAGTTAGTTCCAGTTCCAGAGCTTATCGACTCGAAAGAAGGCGAGAGAGTGCTTTTACTTCTGGAGAAAGAATTCTCATCGGCTATAACGAGGACGCAATGATCTCCACACTCGAGATCGTCATTTAAGAAGGAAACTCCTCTGCCATCAGACGCTGCGAGATCGGCCTGGAAACGGCCCTGCCCTTATAATTCATGTTCTTCTGGCAGTTTACCTGTCTCGTGTGTATTTCCACAGTCAGATGTCAGTCGTTCTCCTCCCCTACTGTAAATTTAAAAAAGAAAAGCCCTGCCTCGTGCTTCTGACTGCCTGTAGCCCGGGAGAGGAAGGTGACGACCTGCTGAAACCATAAATGGGTAACAAAGCACACATCTGACATGAAGCCCACTCTGTGAGCAGGCAGCTGCGTTTTTTTTTTTCTTCTTTGTTCTGGCTCCTGAGATTGTTCAATCTGATAAATATTCTGGCGGGTTGGCTATTTCAATGAACATTTGAAATGTTTTTTTTTCTTCTTTTAAGAGCAACCTCACATTCTCCAGTTCATGAGAATTTAAAAACATACTAAATATGCAATGAATAACCTCTGCCGGCATTTTTTATTTATTCATCACATTTATTCAAACCTTTTTTCTTTTCATACGCCAGTATTGCTGATATCAATTTGAAAATCGTCTTTTCAGCATGAATTTCCATCCTCCAGAGCTGCAAACTTGGGGTTATGTTCCTGCTTGCAGTTCACAGCTAGACTTTGGGGCCATTGCTCCTGTTCGCTTGGCTATTTAAACCTAATCTTTTATTCATCCCATAGAATAATATACCCAAATCCTCGTACTGCTCGTGGTGCTTAGATGTTGAAGCTTCCTGTCCGGAGCCTCATTCTTTTCCTTGATATATCAACACTTTATGTCCACCCAAAGTGACATTTCCTTCCAAAGTTGAAGATTTATTTAAAAGTGGAATATCTGCTGAAAGCAACTGTCTGGTGCCATGTCTTTCAAGGTAAATCACTGTGCACTCGGGTGACAGAGGTAGTATCACCTCTAAGCATCTACAGTTACATCAAACAAGTCCAATACTTCCTCCCACTCCCCAGTTCAGTTGGTTGTCTATTGTCTCACACAAAAGAACTTGACACTTTGAATTGGAGCCTGTGATGGATCGCTTTTGAGGTCAGAAGCCTTTACCGGTATATTGGTTTCATCCCTGCCCCGCCGAGCTTCCAGCTTTCAATAGATGCTTCCAACTTGTGTGAAAACACTATTAGACTTAGAGTCACAAAGCCATTGTGGGAAAAATGGCTTTGGTGCCTGTTTTTTTTTTTTTTTTTTTGGATAAGTTGGATTTTGTGCTTTATGACGCACTGTGGTCTCTATCTATGCATTTACTTTATTTGATTATTTATTTATGTACTCTTTTTTTTTGAGTGAGTGCATTAATAATGCTTAATGCATTCAGATGACGTTTACCATGGATGCTTTCATTTAATATTGAAAGCAGCGTACTTCCTGCGAGCATGCAGTGCAAGGCATTCGTGTACCCAGATGTGGAGTTTTCAAACTGATAACATCATCCAAATGAACAATCTCCAGGCAGGACTCCAAGGGGACCTGGACTAAACACATTATTCATAAATCTTGGGCTTTACCTGGCTGAAAATGAAAGAGTTCATTGTGCCTCTCCATGAATTATCGTCTAACCAACATGAGCATAACTAAAAAAAAAAAAAAAAAAAATCACACAAAGGAGCCTCTATAATACTTGTATCACTAACTTTATCATCCTTGCTGTCATGAGGGATGCCATTCCCACAGAGAGTAAACAATGGTTATCAGGCATTGTTTTTTATTCAGAGTTATTCTGAAATGCTGCTTAAATGGAAAATCCTGCTTATTTACACGTCAGTCAGAGCATCATTTCAGTGTCAAACCTGACCCCAGCTACAATAAAAAGCAAACGTGAGCATTTTTTGCACAAAAATGCAGACTTTTAAATGTTGAAGTTAATGGTCCATATTTCCCACAAACGCATCTACCCCCCCCCCCCCCCCCCCCCCCCCCCCCCCCCATTTCCTATGTGCCTTGCAGTTAAAAGGGTCAAGCGCCTAGTTAAAATACTCAGTGTATAATTTTATAGCTTTTTCCCAACGGGGCTCCTGGTGCCGGTGCGGAGACGACAATGCGCACGCAGATCAGTTTCATTCCCTGTCACTTGAATAGGGGGCGGAGGAAGCAAGCTCATTACACTCCTAAAAAAAGAAAGTATCCGAGATCATAAAACAGCCGAGTGCCGGACTAAGTGCTCACTCACAGACAGAGACCTAGTGGAAGCCTCTTGTCAGGTTTCTCTTTGACCCTGAGAGCATCCGCGTTTTAACAGATTCTCTCTCTTCATTGTTTCCCTTCCACACTGGGCTCTCTGTTTGCACATAACTATGTCGATGGCAGTCATTCTTTTGAATATCTGATTTCCAGGAACAAAAAACAAAAAACAAAAAAAAAGAAAAAAAACTAACTTGGCATCCTCACCGTTACTCTCTGTTTTTGAAACGGGTCGAGCGTGTCACATGGACACTGCCAGGGCGCACGCTTCTCACTGAGAACCAAACGCTCAGCCTTTTTTTTCTTCTTTTCCAACATTTTTTGGTATCACCGTATTTTTTTAAGGATGCTCGTCTCTACATGGAATAGATGCTGTGTTGTGGTGGTTCTCGTCGCGGCACTAAGGACGGGGACATCCCAAGTACCAGAGGCGCGCCCGAAGGCGAACTCCATCAAGCCTGCTATATTGGAAGAGACACCTACACCCGCCACAAACCGGTCCGACACTGGCCACAGCGGGATCACAAAGAAACATAACATTCTCGCACAGGTAGTTTTCATTATTTTTAATATGTACAAATAGTCCTAGAACTTGCAGTACGAATAGAAAGTCCGGACCAATCTTTACGCACAGTCTGACACCAAGAATCTGTTAAAGTATGGATTACAAGGGTTTATTATGATTAATAATAATTATAATAACAAGAATAATAACTTGACGATTACAAACGTTTATTTGTAAGGTTTTGCATATTTCAATACACATGAAGAGGAAAATGGATGCGTTTCCCACCTGTTTATATAGATTATGAGTGTTTCATTGATCCATATAAGTGTGCGTAATTGCGTAAGTGTGCGGTCTCGAAAACTATGCCCGCGGAGTTTCTTGAGGTGACCGAGTAAAATAGTCCCACGCCATTATAAAAAAAAAAAAAAAACCTCACGTGTGGATCGTTATTGGAAAAAAAAAAAAAAAAAAAACCTCACGTGTGGATCGTTATTGGAAATTGCAGGGATCGGACGCCCTCATAAACCTTAATTGCCTATCAGACCTGACGCCACAGTCGGGTGCAGCGCACTTCCACAGTAAATCATTAATGTCTACCGAAATGTGAGAAAAAGTTAACACTTGGGGTAATTTTCTGTCTGGGTCTTAGTGTCATTAAAGTGGCCCAGACGCTTGCTGGGATTATGAGATTCTTACTGTGGGGCCTCTGAGGGATACTTTTACCAACCAACCACTTAATATCCACTCAAAAACTTATCAATCCCTGCTGTTTCAACAAAGTGCCAAATTGCTGGAGCTTGACAGCAGGATAAAAAAAAAATCTTTAGATTTTCCAGATTTCATTCTGGCAAAAGAAAAAAAAAAGAAAGAAAGTTGTGAACATTATGGGTCATTTTTATAAAGTGAGGAGTCAGAATGGCACATTGTTTGCTTAGAGCCGGAAAAGCTTGAAGGTTTTTTTGCTGATGATTTTGTCAAAGGGGTTTGGAAAACAAACAAAAAAAAAAAGATTCATGGCATATGAATCAAACAAAAGTCAGACTAAAGCCAGCAGATCTTCGTCTCCCTGAAATGTCAAATGAACAACCCTAACCACTAAGTACACACTTTACATTAAACATTTAGACGTGTAACGATGTTGACCTTAAAGATGCTGCTGATCCCTCGGTTTCTTTCTGGGCAGCAGATGGCACTGCCACATCTCCATCACATCCCCCCGCTGCACTCTTTACACCGGCACCCTCAAACAGCTGATTTTGCCTGTCCTCGCTTTTCCAGCATCTGCCCTTTGCCACTTGAGATTTAACTCCAACCCCTGTTTACATTTGGCCATGTCAACCGTCGGCTCGTGTCAGCTGCGGGAGTGATAGCTTTGCAGGATCTTGCGAGGTGCGTGGCGCTGAGAGCGGCGCTCTGACGTCCAGCACAGACGGGAGAGAATTATAGAAAAGCCACACTCTCCTCTCTGTGGAGTGTGGAGATCCAGCCTCATGTGGCGCTGCCAGACCTCAGTTTAAAACGCCCGCTTACATCTTTGCCATCGCAATCATCTGGAGCGGTTTGAAAGGTGGACTGAGGCGAAAACAATCTATGTGTTCTGAGACCACGTACTGTTATTAGAGTAAAATGTCATGGTGTAGTGTGTCCAAACGGAGACTGTTAATAGCATTTTACGGCAGGAGGGGGCATGCTGTGTATGCGTACGTGGGTGCTTTGGTTGCCAGGAGGTTTTCCAGAACTGTGAAGTAACAGCCGCGACTTTGCCTCGGCCAGATATGTGGCTTGACGCTGGCAGGCGAGCGACACTGACCCTCTGTGTCGGCTCATACAGTGGCCATTTATGAGTCCAATAAATCAACGATAACAAGTCTGCTCCCTTAATGAGGTTTTAATGTGCGGCATAGATTTAGTTTCCCTAAAATAAGCATTCGATTCTAATCACTGCCTCCGAAAGGAATTAAATGACACAAAACAACACACTAACAAGTGCTCTCTTTCTAGAGTGGCTGATAAAAGGCACCTCGGAGTCTGTTCGTCCCCCGTCTGCATTTGTGAAATGAATT
Source organism: Colistium nudipinnis (assembly GCA_016785305.1). Classification (NCBI taxonomy): domain Eukaryota; kingdom Metazoa; phylum Chordata; class Actinopteri; order Pleuronectiformes; family Rhombosoleidae; genus Colistium; species Colistium nudipinnis. The sequence continues at coordinate 173,429 of JAFBJU010001182.1, forward strand.
ACTGCTGATTGAGGCCTGGGTGTAAGTCTGGAAAATGGGCACGCATCAGCTCCAATTTCTCTGCATCTGCATGTGCCAATATCCTCCAAGTAGATTTATGGCTAAGTTGTCATGCTGTTGATTTTGTTACAGTTAGTGAGGAATAGTTGGCAGATTATCATAGCTCAGGAGATTATGCAGTGGTTTCAGGATGTAAGTGATTGAGAGCTTTCCACTTCTGTGAGAATATTAGTAATTCGCCGCTACGTCAAACAATTTTTTTTTTTTTTTTTTTTTTTTTATATTTCTCTTAAATCTAACATCGCTCCTTCATCAAACACAGGAATCTACAGCATTGTTCACAGGGTGGGAAGCAGCTGCCATAGGAGGCTGTCATTTAAATAATTAGAGCTAATGCATCAAAAGGAAAGTGCACAAAATCATGTCTCGCCATCCTCCAATAAATTTTGCTCAGTGGCTTTTCCGTCAAATCTAGCAAATTATCGAGCGGGGAGACTCCGACGGAGACGAGCCGCCGCAGCAGAAAACAAGGGTGTAATTTGGTGTTTTATCCATCAAATCAGAAACACTACTTGCAACTTTTGGCTATAGGAAGCAGTCGACAGCTTCGAGTGCTTGACACCATTTTGGAGATGAGGGGATCGCATCAATCACTCAGAAACCAGGCTCCGGTGTTGGGCTGTTGCCGTTGAGTCAGAGCAAACGGCTTCTCCCATCAGCCCCGAACGAAAGCGAAATCCGACCAAAACCCAAAACCTCTGCGACCTCGAACAGCCGCCGCTCGTGGGTGGCACTGCTCTGCTCCTTGGAAAGGAACCAGGAGGAGTGGATAGCACGGGGGCAGGCGGTGCTCACCACTGCAACCTCTGAGCCCACAAGGGAACCAACAGTGTGGCTGCGTCCATGCTTTTTACACGCCTGTAAAACATCAGCAGCCGGGGCCGTGCCAGTCAGCCTTAACAAGTTGCCCTTTTTTTTTTTTTTTTTACCTAAATTCCACACTGAGGGCTCCGGCCATAAAAGCGCAGCCGCGTCCTTTCTCCCTGGCAAACCTCCGTCTGCCTCGTCTCTGACCTAAAATAACTGTGGGGTGATCCTAATGAGCTGAGAAAGGGAGAGAAAAGGCGGCGAGAGGTGTGGCTGCTTGTTAGCGCTCGCTGTCGGGCCTCCTGTCCCGTGGCCTCTGCGGCCCGCGGCTCCCCTGGGCACCGTGAAGGCCCCCGACACCGGAGCCATTAGGGAGTCTCCCGTCCTGACCTCTCCTCGACTGTGATTGGACCTGCTAATGAGAGAGGAGACCCGAGCCCCTCTCATTTTCGCGGGATTACACCTTTTTTTTGGGCGCAGCATACCATCACGAGTCCCCCCCTCCTCCCTCCTTTCTTGTGATTTGGTCTTTGAAGAGAGCAGTCATGTGCGGTGTCTGTGTGCCCCGATTCATGTCCGATGAATAAGATCAACTCCCAATGTATACTTAACTTAAGGAAGGTCTCGTTTTTTTTTTTCCTTCGGAGACTTTGGTTCCTGGCGCTCAAAGGGGACACGCCATAAACACATGTGTTTTGAGTGATGAGAGACGCCGAGTGTTTGAAGACAGGGTTCGGGAGAGTGACTTGTGCGCAGCCATCCCTATGTTATCTGATACCGGCTGTCTGTGCTTTCAGGGCATATGAAGTTTGTTTATCCAGTGACATCGTTTATTTGACTCTGTAGGGCCCCCCGCCACTCATTAACACCATTCACAGTTTCGGGTTACCGGCCTGATCTCGGCGCTCGGAGGGTCAAGTGCAATCACGACACACGGCTCCAAAAGCCCCATGTATGAAGAATTGGCTGGATGTAGAGGCCATGTCGACTCATTGAAGTGTTGGTGGTGATGACGATGCTGCTCGCAGTGGATAATCTGCAAACACGGAGACCGCCAGTTCTCATATCAAGCTTGGCGTTGATCCCCCACACGCCAAAAAGCGAGTTGGGTGGTTTTCGTAAACTTGCGTCAATTCAATAATCCGCAGTGCGAAGGTTCTTCAAGACCAAATGACACGTTTGGAAACAATTTAGCTCTTTTTTTTTCTTTTATTTTAGCAGCACTACCGTGGCAACGAGGCCCCTCCATAAATTCTCCTGCTGAATTAAGTCTCGGCTTATTACCTTTGCTGACTGCAAAACCTTCCCGCGTATCACTGTCTCTGCAGGAATGTGGTTTCGAGAAAGTTGCTTATTGGCCTCAGAAACTTTATTTAAACACATGTGTCCTTGCACCTCAACCGGTTCACCGTGTTTCCAGCTGTGATGACACTTGAGTTTTTCGTCACCGTGGGCGCATCAGCGTGCTAACCGGGCACGCGGGCTTTTCTTTTGCGTCAAAAAATACTGAGTCTTTTACCATGTTCTTGGAAATGCACGACTCTCTCCTCAGAGTTTTTTTTTGACAGTGGCCAGGATGTTTGTCATCACTGGGGTAAAATAGCGACTTCATGAAGGGACTCTTTAAATGTTTGGTTCAACTTGGTTATGGTCATTTTGTTGTTTTTTTTTAAGTAGAGATTTGTAGACGATCAAACTTTCGACCTCTTGCTTATGCAACTTTGTTCGTACATGAGCCCGGTTCCATCAGCGTCACTTTTCAAACATATTTTCATATTCTACCTAAAGTTGAATGAATCTGACCCCGGCTTAGCATAGGAGACATTCTTAGTTATTTTTATGCATCACAGGGCGCCATTGAATTATATCAGCACTCTGGAATGACTGCACAGGGGTAAATAAGGGATCCTGAGAGCAGGGACACGGGGGGGGGGCAGCTGTGGGGGGATTCAAAGCTCTGTATATCCTGTAGTAAATCCCTTGTAGATTGCTGCTCCCGCACATTTAAGTTTCCTCTTCAAAGTCACCGTGCTTTACCAGCACGAAAGCGGCACGAGACAGGGCCCAGGGTCTTCCCTTATGACTCTCCGTCTGTCTCCGCCTTTATCATCCCACCAGCATACCCCGAGAGAGGCCGCGGAGCACACGGCTCTCTGCCCGCTTCCTGCGCAGGATACAAAGCTGTGCTTTTATGTGCTAAAAGCCGCCTGGGGAAAAATAAGGGAGCGACAGAAAAAGAGATGGGAGATGAATGAGACGCACCCAAATGAAGCCCTGTCTCTCAGAAGTAGCGAATGAGCCATTTTAAAACAGGACTAGATAAGGCCAGATGATCCGCCTTGATTTGGGGGGTCAGCCTTGTATCATTGGGTTTCAAAGGGCCGTCATGCGGTTTGGTGCCGTGATGGAAGAGCCCAGGTCATCTTCTGACTCAAAGCCGCCCGCCCTCCCATACGACATGCGCCGTAATCGATCCAAAATCTGCTGGCCAGAAAGTCCGATGGGTATCACAATAGGTGGTATATAGTACTAATACACATGGTCGGGGCCATTGGTCAACACATTTAGACATCAGTATTTCTATGTCTGGGTCAAATAAAACTCTTCGGAATTCTCTTGAACTCCATATCTGCCTCATTTCCCTTCTTCAGCAGTAATTGTATCACTGGTATAAGCAGTTGACACCGGAAAAAAAACAAACAAAAAACTCTATGTCCATGTGTGCATTTAGTTCAGACCTGGAGATGATTAGCTTTGCTTAGTCTCTGCATACTCCAAAAATACACCTACAAGTCCCCCTATAGCTACCTCACCAGGAGCAGCTTTGTTTCCCTTTTCATCAGCGGAGAGGCCAAATGAAAATTTGCAGCTTTAACAGGGAGTAGTGTAAGTTGTTCTTGGCCGGAGCTGTGACTTTCCACACAGTCCACCGTGACGTTTCAAGCAACAACAAAAAAGAGCAGCACAGAAGGGATGGACAGACTTTGCAAATCTCTCCGACTTACCATCAATTATAGATATTTTTTTTGCTTTCTGATTATTTTGGGATACGGATATTTAGGGATGAAAACATTACCTTAATTGGTGAGCTTTCGCTATTGGAAGGTGGAATTCTTCGCATCGGATGGAACGCCGAGGCAAACTTTTCCCCCGTGCCGCCAGTCGTGATGGAAAGCTAGAATAGCGCTTTTCAGCTTCACTCGATCCACATACACTATTCGACTCTCAGCAGATAAGATTTTTCCCGGAATGTCATACCATTCCTTTAAGATTTTCATTATTCTCCATGACGTTGGATATTCCCTTTTCTATAAACCGACCTGCCTGACCTGCTGGACTGGAAACCCCATGCCTTTTGTGTTGGCATCGTTTAAAAAATAAGCGGAGATAACTTTAATGGCGTCAACAGGATGACTCTGTCAGACTACGACTCCTTTGTGGTTTTACTGACTTCTCCTATAAAATGGGGCCTGTAAGTATTTTCGCGCAAAGGTTCCTCACCTCGCAGCAATTAGGAAATATTTAGAATCCATCAGAAACGGGTCGCCGCGTTGTTGCTTTCCTCAACGCGTTAGGCATCTGGGTCAAGGGAATCGGATGATGATGGATGAACATACAGTTTAATATTCCTGCTCGTTTCTTGATGGCTGTATCATTGCCTCCATGTGTTTCCAGCCTGAGAAATTCGGTGTGGCCTCGGTCCAACCGGTCTAATCTCGTTCAGCAACGACTTCTGATGGGCTGAATGTGATATACGTGATGTTTGAGCGCTGGCTTTAAACATGTGGTGTACATTCGTGTTTGGACCGATGCCGGTTCTTCTGGGCACGGCGTCCCGCCTGACCTTTATACCACAAATGGAGTCGCTATTTGTTGTGGCTTTAATGATTTTACTCTGATTTAAACCCCTTTCATGTTCATTCATATGTTTATTGTTCCATGTTTGTCAGTGGTAAACCGCACTAGACCAGATCTGTCAGTGAAATACCAGCTAAATGTGGTTGTGGTGCCTGTGGTGTTGTGCCAGCCAAACATGTTGTTCTAATGTCAGTCTACACTGGACATAATTGGCACAGTCAAAATCCATATCCTGCCCCCCCCCCCTTTTTTTTTTCTACTGCATATTTTTCTAGGTGTTGTATTTTTCAAATATCTGACAACCCGGTAATAACGCTACCCTAAAATCAAACGGAATGGCCATAAATAAGATAAAGATGTTCAGCAGCTGGACAAAGTCACTGTTCCCTGACCTTTTATTGGGAGTATTGGCGCTTTCCTGCATCTGTTTGAAATGTCCGCCTTCCTTGATGAATTCAGTGCAAATTAATGACACTTTTTCATTTGTGCGAGGAGTTCATTTGATTTGTATCACCAGTTATTGCCGAGCTTCTTTGCTCCTGTTCCAAGTCTAATAGCGACAGGACTTGCATGTGCAAGAAATTATAACAAGGCAAACATTCCAGTCAGACTTCCCATTGGTATGCAGAGTTGTGATGGAAAAAGTGAGTTTGGCCTTAATTGTACTTTGCCCTGTTGTGGACAGTGGTTATTATGTGTGTAAGGTGTTTATTCTAGCGCGGTTATTTTAGTGTTCTTACGGAAAAGACCTGTTTCTTGTGTGCTTTGCGGGACTATGCAGAACATGTCTCAGCCTTTCATCTTAAAAACGAAAAAATGACAAAAGCAAAATTCATTCCACATTGACCATTTAAGAGTATAATGAGGTACAATAATTCCCCCTCATTCATGTCTGCGAGCATAAGCCTTTAAACGAGAAGAGAAAAAGAAGAGGTCTTTCTTGGTTTGGAAATGCCCTAAAGTTGGACACCCGTGAAAAAAAATGACCACACCACTTGAAGACATCTTAATCCCTACAACATGTTGTCCACTAGAGTTGTGTTGAGAAGGGCAGCTGACTGTAATCGTTCCACTTCTAACCATAGGGTAACGAGGTATGCAGCTGTTTTTTTTGAGATTTCAGATGCATAGGCTGCTGATGCTAATAACAAAAAAAAAAATGGCGAAATATCATTCGCTGAAATGAAGACCATGTCTCTGTCGACAACGAATAATAATCGGACTTCTTAAAAATGTACCATTTGGGAAAAGCAGCCAAATTTATGTATACTGATAACGGTTTTGTTCATGTTAAGTAACTTAACTTCCTAACAAGATAAGTTGCATTTAAGTTGAGCGTCTCTCTGGTCTTGTTTTTGGTCCAACCGAAACTTTGAACGGCTCTTTAACCTAGCGATGGTGAAGAGTTATTTGGAAACAGATGTGACCTAGGAGCAACGGAACGGAGCACCACCTCCGTTAGAGTCAGGTTGTTTTCTTCGGGTGGAGTCGCACGTTTTATTTGGCTTGTCGACAGCTCGCTGCAGTTTGGAGCCAGCAACTGTCAATGAGATGAAATATTGTGTTGGGTCTGTGTTGGTGGGATTGCCGGGTGTGTTTTTGTCGACCCTCCCCCAGCAGTGCGTCGGCTCCAGAAAAATAAAGATATATCCTGCGGGATATTGACAAAAGAGCTCTTCATACTTTTGATGACACAGATTGAGTAAATCATCTATGATGTCTTCGTCCGCAGGTGTATCCGTGCAGCAATGATAAGGAGTGCTCGGTGGGCAGCTACTGCCACAGCCCTCAACATGCCCCCTCTCGCTGCCTCACCTGCCGCAGGAGGAAGAAGCGCTGCCATCGAGACGCCATGTGCTGCCCTGGGAACCGCTGCAGTAACTGTAAATACCTCTCTCTCACACACACACACACTGACCCCTGAGTTGAGTTGTGACGGTACACGGTGCAATTCCGAAAGCTGATTTCTTAATTTAAACTATGCTGGGAAAAAGGTGAAATGTTCTAGGTCACCGAACAAACAGTACCACGGTTTTTAGCCCTCGGTGGTGGAGCCAATACATTTAAATAATGCCGAACACATGCTTTCAGACAGGATCCAAAACTTTAGTTCAACTGTGTTAAATTGATGCCCACAGGTTAGGAGTCAGTTTCAACAATAATGAGCGCAAGGCATGAATATGTACGTTTTATGTACGCAAGCGAGGCCTGGTGAAAATCGACTTAAAAAAAATAAATAAAATAAAAATTGACATACCTTGTCTGTATCTTCACTGTGATTTACCAGTGGATGTTTTTTTTTTCTCGTTTTCTTTATGCTTTTTTTTCGGTTTTCTCCCCTGCTGCAGATATTTGTGTCCCCATCTCTGAGAGCGTGCTGTCCCCTCACATCTCGGCCTTGGATGAGCACAATAAACTCTCCACCAAAGACCACAACTGGAGGAGGAGCGGCAAAGCTCACGCCAAGCATTCTCTCAAAGGTGAGACATGACTGGCGCGTTATGTTTTAAACATGTAGAAACCACCGCCGCCTCTAACCACCGTCGCTGCGGTCTTTTTTCTCATCTAATTCGCCGTCTGCGTGTCCTTCAGAGTCCATGGGCGACGCCAGTCCACAAATATAATGATAATTACCCCCTCTGCTCATATATCAGCGTGGTGAGCCGAGAAGGAACCACAATGCTCCCGCTGTTTCTGCACCTACACACAGACACTTTCGCTGACAGCACGTATTGTGCGATCCGCAGGTGAAAACCACAGAATGTGGATTTGGCACGATTGGAGCTAATAACTCACCAGAGCACCCTGCCTAGCGTTTGTGTCACCCGATTTGAAGTAATATAAAGGCCGATCCATAAAGCAAAACATTTAACAAGACACTTCAATTACTCGGCTTTAATGCACCTTCGAGACTGCAGGCTGCGATGCTGAAAATGGATGCGAAAATAGCCGCAACCAATTTAAGCGGCTGTCAATTAAAATAAGCCCATTTCATTTCACTTGTGCCTGACTTATTCCCTCTCTTTAAAAGCTATTGCACTATAATGACTTGGCTTGAGACAAATCCAAATGCCCACAGTCTGTGGTACTGAACAAATAAATTAGCAATTTAGCTTAGCAGTCCTTCAGGCCGACGGTTGGAACCTGGAGATACAGGATGACTGCTCTGAATGATAAAGCAGTCTTTGGCAAAGAGTGAGAAATTAAAAAGTGCTTCAACGTAAAACAAAAACAAAAAAAAACCCTGATTATAATGATCATAGGATTAATACTAACCTCCGGCCAGGAATTGCAGACTGAGACCAGATGGGGCTATTAAGCTATAATTTACAGAATAATAACTGTAATGGTTAATATGGTGAAAGAGCAACTTTTTTTTTAGCTTGATTCATGTTGAACTTTTGGATTGTCTCTTATGTCTCCGACATGGCCGTATTTTGAACAATGCGGAATTGAAACGTGAAGAAAGGGTTGCTAAGCTTGTCCGTATGGTTACGGCATAACAGCTTAATGAACAGTGATTGTACATTTCCTTGTTTTAATTTAGCTGAAGCGCTATGCAGCAAGCTTCAAGATGTTGGAGGGTCTATGATTTTCGTCTCGGAAGAAGCATTTGTTTCTGTTTTTCCAATAGAGATCGGCCAACTTGATACACTATGACGTTTGCATTTGTTTGTTCCGCCGGCTGATCAGAGTTCTCTTTCTTGTCCTTCCTCCGCGCAGGGCATGAGGGCGACCCTTGCCTGCGCTCCTCCGACTGCTCCGAGGGCTACTGCTGCGCCCGCCATTTCTGGACCAAAATCTGCAAGCCGGTGCTGAGGCAGGGAGAGGTGTGCACCAAGCAGAGGAAGAAGGGCTCTCACGGCTTGGAGATCTTCCAGCGCTGCGACTGCGCCAAGGGCCTCTCCTGCAAGGTGTGGAAAGACGCCACCTCCTCGTCCAAGTCCAGGCTCCACATGTGCCAGAAGATCTGAAGCGGAGGCAGCTGCTGTCGGCATCGAGGCCTCTGTCTCCGTCTGCCAGGGAAAGTTTTTTTTTTTTTTTTTTTTTTTGAAAGGATGGGTTGTGGCTGTATTGAAAAGGAGTATAAGACAGAGACTAACAAGAGACAGAACAGACTGTGTGGGTTCAAGCCCGCTATTGAGCTAGCGCAGAGTGAATGGGAATGCTTTTAATGTGTCTTTGCTGCGAGTGTTCCATGCCTGCAACCCACGCACAGTACAAATCACCGCGCCGTCCCACGCGCACACATACACTTCGCCGCCTGGGCTCACTGAACTCAAGTATAAGAAACCTTTCACGCATTCTCACTGACATTCGGGGCGCCACAGAGTTGGGACACTGTGATGGGTGGTGTCTCTGGACGGAGGCAGTAGAGATAACAAGCTTCAGCTCCAAAAAGTACGCTAGCTAGACTTTTATCATACAAGCCATATTTTTTTTGTGATACCGCACACTCCGTTCTTTGTGTCCAAATTCTATTTCCTTTTTAAGAGACCACACATTTACCACGTGTTTCACCACTGGATGGGGATTTTGCTATCTTTTTTAAAATGTCAGTGGCATGTTGTTTGTTTTAACTCTCGTTCAGGATTCAGCTATTGCTAAGCTAAGTCTCACAAAGAGTAACCATGTCCAGACGCCCCCCCCCCCCTCACAAACGTTGGGCGTATCGTACGAGGAACTAATTGCGCACACTGTTCACTCCAGAGCTTCACTTGTGTGAAGAATGAAAGGAACATTTACATTACAGTGATGAGTTTCATCTGGGGGCATTAGCTCCCCGCCTGATTTTTCTTTTAGCCACAAGAAGAGAGCGATAAGGTTTTGTGTCCGTCGTGCAGAGCTCGTTTGATCTGTCAGATACAGCTGCAATCTATTGTGATACAACTGCGTGGGTTACGAAAAACGTTCGCGCTGTGGTAGTGCTCTGTTGCAGACCGAGCGGGTTCCGATACGAGGCAGAGAACGGTTCTGCTTTTCCCATCACATGAACAGCATTCGAGGCTGCGATGGAATTGCAACTTTTTTCCGTTTACAAAGCCAGTAGGAAGGGACATGTGAGAGGATTGATTAGAGTTGCAAAAAAATCTCCATAAAGCTTTTTTTTTTAAATAAATAACACTATTAGAAAACTGAACTAAGATTTTGTCCATACCGCTCCTTTTAACGACCCCTACATAGGGACCTACATAGTCAATATCATATCACATTTGCCTCCTATTGCTTTAATGTTTTTTTGGAGCATCGAATACACCTTTTTTTGTAATCATTTAAAAATATCAATAAGCTCTTATATTGTAAATACAATGGAAACAATGAAATGTATTTAAGACTCAATGTATATCATGTACATATAATAAAAATATGAATCCTAAACATAACAACCAAATGTATCTAGGTGAGAAGAGTAAAGGGAGGAGACAGGACGATTAACGTTGGGCAGATTCGACATAATGTAGTAATGATAAAAAGCTGTGTATTTTTGAAAGGGAAAAGACATAGATAGCGTTGACTGATAATACAAATGAGATGGATTGAATGGATAGTTCTCAAAGGAAAGAGAAACTGGTCAATTTCCAAAATGGTCTGTGTAAATGGTGTGTAAATGGTTTCAAGATGTATATCCCACTAAATATTGTTATTGTGAATACTTCCTGTTGATTTCTTTTGTGTATTTACAATGACGAATGAATAAAAGAATGTATTTTGTATCCCTGGTCACACATGACTGGTTATTACTCATTGTGCTGCCGTTTGTGTTTAATAAAGAAAATAAGATACATCCAATGTAGGATTAAAAAGTGACCTTGCATAATGCATTATGTTAGCGCTTTGTGCAAACAGACTTAAAACAACTGCATATTGAGACAAGGTGTGGTGTAGACATGCCACACGTGACACGAAGTTGCATATTTACGTAGCAACTGCTGCTTGTGGGAATGATAAAGCAGCCTGGGAGAAGTGAGAATACCTCATAGGTATGTCAGCTGACTATTTAATCCAAGGCGAAATTATATTTAAAAAATGTGTCAAAAAAGGACTGATGTTAAAGAATCCCGAAACAGGTCAAGGGTCATTAAAACCGCCAACTAACTGTGTCTGCGTTTGAGAATTTCTTTTTAATGAGGACAAATAAGACTTCATAAGAGCCATTATAACCTGATGTATTGCAGATGTGATTAAAGAGAAAAGGCTTTGATATGCTCTTCTCAAAATGTATGTGAGGTCAATACCTTGTTAGACACGAAAATATTATCTTATGGGGAGAAAGTGGTCATGTTGGACTTGGGGAATTCTTCACAAACTGTTTAAATGCTTTCGCTCTCTCCTCACCTCTGCACAACATGTGTGCTTATCCAGAGGCTACCTTGTAATATAGGCTTTTTAACAATTATTATACAACTCCAGCGGGTCCTGTTTTTGGCCATACACAAAATGGGGATTTTCATTTCCATTAATCTCCAACAGGAGACGACCAGAAAAACAGCAGATGGAGCAGCATTGTTTCTGAGCTGCTAATTTTCTCCCCAGTGTATCTGATTATATGCGTTGTGTAGTGGCCAAAAGATTTGCCAGTTTTTTTCATATTTCATCTTTTCATGGCCCCCTATATTACACAAATATTAAAACAGATGAAAACCCTTTTAGCAGTAGTGCCGCTACTTGGAACCAGATGTGGGTTGCAGTGGCCTTAGACATTGTTACAATGCTGCAATATATTTATTACAATATTATTTAGGATTTACAAGAATTCTGTAGGAAATTTCCCCAGACCTACTGTCAGTACACGTTTACATTACAAGTAGAGGGTATTCAAAGATAAGCTCTAAGCATTTCCATCAGTAAGACACAATCCTTTTGTTAGGACATCTGGCGCCACAACGAAATGTGTAGGACAGACTTGTAGGATCTTTTCGGGCCTTTTAAAGAGGCTATACAAGAATGAAGACGCTTTTGAGTTTTGTTTTCTCCCCGCAAGTCATCTGTAAATTTTAAATAATTCAGATTCAGTTTTTCCTTCAGTCTTAAGCTTGTTTTACAGACTATGTGGAAAAGACTGTGGGTGACTTCTTATTAAATGTGTTCACCAGATGTTGAATATTTTTTATCTCAAAAAGGTAAAAAACAAAATATTATACATGTATAGCATTTGTAAAGGCATACTGACATACATTTATACCAGTATACCTTGCCTTCTTTTTATAATAAGCGTTGAAGCGATCTCATCTAAAATAATTGATGTCGAACATTTCCACTATATGCACACGTTTATGATGGCTATTTAATTGCCCTTTTCAATCCGAGGTGCTGAGAGACACAATAAATCATTTCCTCATATTCTTTAACAGTAAAACGCAGAAACTTCCTATAATGATTCAGCACCACACTCTGAGCTCTGCACTTTACAAGGTTATGTTTTCAATCCAGCAAGTGTCCAGTCGTTTTTTTTTTTTTTTTTTTTTTTTCTTCACATGTGCTTTTGATTGAGGGTAATGACTCTACCCTACCTTTGTTTGGATAAGGTTTCTATTTGCTGAAATATTGGATGCCTTTTTATCTTCACAGACACTTAAAAGGGTACATTCAGGGTGACTGGAGACTTCAGGTCTCCATGGAAAGACGAGGTAGATTCAGAAAAGAAAAAAAAAAAAACTCTTTTCTCCAGCTCCAGGCCACCCACAGCCTCTGGAGTCTCCAGCAAAAAAACCTGCTAATGAGAGAGTGACTGTCACTGGCTCGGCACTTTCCAGCGTGTGTCAGCAGAAAATACAACTGAAGGAGTTCACACAGACAGGTTTGACTGCCCATGAAGTTGCCAGCTAAGTAAATATGCTAAATGATTCAGTGGAAGGCTTTGATTTTGTGCCTGTGTTGGCACCACGCAAATCATAAATGTAATTTGGGTTCGTATGGCTCATATCATTTACTGTGGCAGAGGAGGAAAGTCTTCTCAAGCAAGCAGGCTGCATGACTTCATCACATGGTCTCCTGCATCTGTGTAATGTGTCAAAGTTAAACCTGGCGAAGATGATGATCATCATTTTCACAGAATTGATGGCACGAAAGGTGGCGTTTGTTTGCGTCGTTCCTATATCAGTATTTGACTGTAATTCACCTTCCTCTCGAATGTCTGTCATCCTGCATGGGACCCAAAGTTCAGGAATACAGGTTTATCCTGCGGTTATAGATTAAAAAAGTGTCAATCTAAATGCAATTAAGATTTGCTGCGTGTCTGCTTTACGTTCAGTCTTGAGGTAACAAAGCCTCCTTTTTGTTCACTAGCCATTTGTGGCTCTCTTAAAATCTAAAATTAGGTGCAACCAAATGTGCAAGTAAACCCACGCTGAGTTTTGAGTCACATCGACATGAAATAAGCTATGGGAAAATGTAAAGACGTGGCCAAAGCTCTGCGCGTGCCTGTTGTGTGTTTACTTGCTGTCTAATTTCCACTCGTCTCTGAATCGGAGCAAACATCACAACTGGCAAAGTGTTGGGTTTTACCCTGGCAGCCAGATTCACAGGTCCAAGAAAAGAAACCATTTTGCCATCCGAGGTTATCCAAATGGTTTCCAACTCTCAGTGCCTGGACCCCTGCCTGGTCCGCCACTGCTTTTTGTCAGCTCTCAGTATCTAATCTATTATTAAACCGTTGAACTGGTACTTAATGGAAATAGCACAGTAGGTGAACAGCAGCCCAATAACATTGTAAGACACTATACTAAGTGTTTTGGAAAGAAACTGTGTCAACTCCTGACAGATTAGGGATGACTGATCGCTACCTCCTGTCCTATTAAACATCACACCCCTCTGCAGCACTCGTGCAAAACACGCAATTCATATTTGTGCCTTTAAAACCTTCCCAATTCCCACTGTGGCTTTCTCTTGTCTATGTTCACCAACGTCATGTTTCTGGGCCTTTTTGCAAAGTTCATCCATCTCACGGTTCAACACGAACATAGGTTTGCTCGATTACGCGTAATCCAAAACAGATGATGCTGCCGAGATATTTCTGACTGGGCGTCTGGTGCACAGTTGCCACAGGGGTCACCACTTTCATCTCGTTGCCTTTTGTCTCATACTTGATGATTGGAAAAAAAATGCACACGGAGACAGTCTGGTGTAGGACTTCAAGGATCCCGTCCTGACACCAGAGTTTAAAAAAAATGAACCTGCAAGCTTTGTCTAACAAATAGCCTGAAATGAAAGAATAACCCACCAAAGAGAAATCCGGATCAGTCCGTTCCAAGTGTGCTTTGATCCAAATGTTCAGATTCCCGCACAAGTCTTCAGTGTAAACACCGTCCCTTTAGCAGATAGACGAGAAAGCGGCGCGTGCGTCATTTTGCACAGTGAAGGTCGAAAAACTAGACGTAACATGAAGTACTGAATATCTGAGTCCTTAAATATTTCCAAACTGCATGTGTGTTCGTCCTTTCAGTCCGTCCGCCGCGGTTCTGTTGATGCTTATTGTGTGGCCGACACATGTTCCCATTAGTTTCCATTGGCTCACCGAATAGGGTTGTAATTTGGTCACACAAACACATTTTTTGTCTTTGTAGCTGTGGTATTTTTTTTTTTTCTATGTTGTGTTTGTATTATACGTTCTCATTATCAGATGTCGTTCATGACTCGAACTCTTGTGAAAGTGGACCATTTTTTGTAATGATTTTAAGTTTTTTTTTTAAACGTTAGCTTTTAGTTTTAAGTATCTGCCTGCCACCAGGCTGTAGCGAGAGGGACATGCGGAGTACCAGTCGGGGGGGAAAAAAAAGGACAAGTTTTCCATCATTGGCAGGTTGGGATGCAGAGAGAAAGGAATGCTGGTCGATGTGCCAAACCCCAAGCATTTCCTTTCCTTCCATCTTTTCTGTATTTGTATTTATTGATTTCTGTTTTTACATTTGCGAAGTTTAGATTTGGTAAATTCCTGCTTTTATGCAACAGCTCAGGGACACATTACGAGAACAGCAAAAAAAAAAAAAAAACTGGGGGCCTCCTGCCACAGAGTGTTTGGCCATATACTTCTGCTCAAAGGTTTCAGACGGACGGTTCATCTGGACATTAAGCAGGACATCCAAATAATAGATCCAATTACTTCATGCACAAGCTATGAATCAGACATGTGCTCAAACAATTTCTGTCCTCCAAGGCCTCACATCTGCATAACAGCCTACTCTGGTGGGTAATGTCTGTCTATGTATACGGTGCATCTAAATATGTGTATAATATAATATGTGCGTTCATATACGTACACTACATGCACCAACACCTTGTAATATCTAAATGGCTTTAATGTCCTTTCAATAATGGCCTAAATCAATGTAATAACCCCCGCCGGTGTGAATATGCCTAGCACAGGCGAGTTTGGTTTTCGGGCTAATAAGACACACGAGAGCATTTCCAGCGTTATAATAAACCCATTTACACCTGCTTGAGGCCGATCTCCAGCACACTCCGGGGGTCATGACTCTTTTCTCCCTTTTTCAATCCCCGAACATCTGTTTTGGCTTCCCTGAGCGTCGCCTCTGCCAAACTATGGGGTGTTCAAATTTATGGCAATCCCAAAGGGACCTAGATGTTTGTTGGTATACAACACATTGCGTTTCTGTTCGGGAAACAGCATGTAGACGAAAGCCAAATGACAGGGTGAGAGAGAGAGAGGCCACCCTGGCGAGTGCTGCCCTGAACACCGGAAGGTGAGCGAGGCAACAGAGAAAAACAACGTCAGGTCGGCTGGAGTTAGGTGAAACAAAGTTAATGTTTCAACGCACACACTAGATGCCTGTTGTTAGTTAGTAATCAGGGCTTCATTTTCATGCCAAACATATGTTTATACGTGACCAATTGGGTTTTAGCCACACTTCCCGGGGAAAGCCCAACAGACTTTACTGAGGTAGAACAGGTGTTATTTTTATTGCAAAACACAATAAGTTCAGCTTTTATTACATGTTGAACACAATTTTCCGAACAACTCTACAATATAAATATATAAACTGTAAATTCCCCAGTATCTGATGAACAGCACAGATGTGCCAACATTAGTCTAAACCCCTAAGAACCCAACGCAACAAATGTTTTTTTTTTTTTTTTGGATAGAATAGAACAGAATTGTCGCTATGCCCCTCCCCCCCCAAAAAAAAAACAAACAAAAAAAAACCTTTATGGATTATTTATATCACTACAGATCCACAGCATCACTTCAACATGTGATTCAAATCCAAAGCTTCTCAAGCCTGCTGTGCCTGCTGTCACTAATCAATGATAGGACACGTTCTATTTAGTGGGGTTTGGGGAATTTTCAAACAGTCAATTTGTAGCACTAATTGGATTAAGCGCTTAAATTCATTCATTTACGAACGGTGGGACTCGCTCATCAGATCCCGACGCCCCGGCTTGACAAAATAAAGATCTTTAATATTTAACTGATATATTTTTTTTAATTATCCCACACGGATAATATTCCTTTTGTGTAATCACATGAAAAAACAAGCATGTGCAACGCGGTGGCATGTTTTTTCAGCACAAACCTGTTGTGCAATGTGCAGAGTGAGACGGAGCGATGACTGGACTTTTTCCTGGCCCGCCACGCACCAGGAAGCTCACCGACGTGATGAAGCTTCAGTTCCTTGTGATCTCGGTAATGCAAACCGTCGCAGAGAGAGTGATTCATCTGCTTTCGTCAGGGTCAAATACTACTGCAGGTGGCTGTCTGTAACTGTTGCCTCAGTAAGTAATGGTTAAGAATAAAAAAGGAAAAAAAAAGCATACGATCGCTGTGTTTGTACCGAGAACGAGCCTCACGCCGCCAGGAGGGAGCGGTCAGATAAATTCAGCTTCCAATGAACATGTGCAGTGCTTGAAATGGGGGGAGTGAGGAGTGGGGGGTGGTCGGGGGGGGGGGGGGGCAACAGGGGGGGGGGGGGGGGGGGGGGGGGGGGGGGGGGGGGGGGGGTCAACAAACAAGTGCTATGATTCCGCGTGGGCCATGTGAATGCGTTTAGCGCGGAATGCAGGATATGCCATGTGAGATCCACAGCCAGGCTTTGATCAGCGCTCGCCCAGATTCGCAGGGCCTGGATCGAACGTTTTTTGTGCGGTTTTATTGGTGAGAGTGAGTCGAGCGTAGCGTTCGGCTCAAAGGCCTTTTTTTTTCTTTCCTTCTCCCCGCATATTGTAGGTGAGAGCCACGCCGCCTGCGCGGCCAAGTATGTCAAAACAAGTTGGGTAATTGGTACGAAAACGTGTGTGGCTGTCTTGTAGTCATGATCGGGATCAGTTTGTTGGGGCTGACCTCCCTAAATCATTCTTTAGTGCCTGCGTGTGGTTCTTATCATTTCTCCAGAATACGAACTCAGCCAGACGCCATGTGAGGTCTCGTGTGCTACAATCCATGTCCTTCTCTTTGTTAGCATGGGTTCTTGGTGTTGAATTATCAGGTGGAACAGCTGGAGCCGATCTGCTGATGGAAAAAAAAAAAAAACGGTTTCAGACTTTGTAGCACTTTATTGACTCTTTTTCAGTGTGTTGCAAGTTTATTCTTTATTCATACCTGCCCAGTGTAAGTGTGAAGTGCAAACGGGTGAGGTGTGGTTGGTACGCTCCTTTGCTGCGCGGGGGGAAAAAAAGCGGCCAACTCTAACGGCGGTAGTGTGTGTAATTAATGCGAAGCGCGTGGAGACGGCTGGGCTTTTGATTTTGTTTGACATCTCCGTTTCTCGGAACATCGACTGTGACCAACTGCAAACAAACACGGCCCGGGTTTTGCTGTGGCCCTTCCAAAGCCGGGAGCAATAGGGGATTTTGCCGATGGGACTGATTTGTGGCTGCAGTCATTTGATTTGGTTTGTGTGACAATTGCGTGTGTATATATATACATATATATATATATATTTATATGCTGTAGGAACAATTGTGTGTCAAATTTAAAAACATGATCCAGGTACAGGGCGCATCTCCACCGCCTGTTGCAGTGAACAGATAAGGGCTCTTGCACTCGCCACGGTCACAGCAGGAGATCCATTTGTCAAACAGGCAAACCCGATACCGGGCGCCATTGTGCTCCTTTCAACAACTCCAAACGGTGACACTGCCCCTCCTACTCCCAGAGGACGAGCCTCAACGCCCCCCCCCACCCCATCCCCACCTGACTGTCATCCCTCACCTCTAAAAGGAGGCTTTGTCAAAACGTCTCACTTTGGCAGTTTAACTTGATAGTTACTATTGAGTGCTTGTGGGTGGCAAAGGGTACAATTTCCTCTGGCGAGATAATGAACCTCAACAATTGCTGGAGCCTTCCCATGGCGGAGCCACGGATCCTTTCTCTGCAGGCCCTGTCCTGCGGCCCTTGATCTCTCGGCTCGCCGTCCATCCATCTTTCTATTATTCAAAATCCTACGGCCATCAATCTTTTTGTTCCCCCTCCCACCGCTCCATGGTGAAATTCCAGGCAGCCGTACCCGTCGTGATTTAGCGCTACAGCGCCGCAGCCAACCGGAGCCAACGCGCTCTGTAAGCAATCAAGGCAATGAGACAAACACATGCCGCGTCTCAAAGTCGGCTCATGCACGCTCTTTATTTGCACCGCGAGACGCCCCGGCCTGAGCTGCATGTCTTCTTTACGCCATTTACGCCGCACCGAGCAGACTGTTGACGTTACTCCTGAGGCCCCTGTGTGAATCGGCACTAGAAGCTTCCATACAGTCATTTATGTGGTGAAAATTGCACAGTACAGATGAGAATTCCCACCCGCTGGAGAGATTGTCCACATGAGCCAAGGCTGTACCGTATTTGCCGAGGGTTGCTCGATGGGTGGTTTGGATCCCAACGCAGGTGTCTTTGCTCTCGCTCCTCCTCGCTCGCCCGGCGTGTACCATTTGGGGGAATCAGAGCCACAAATATGCATGAGCATGTGTTCCAGCTGAATGAGTGCATGAAGGGAGCTAATTGTTTTTTTTTCTTTTTTCTTTTTTCCTGTACGCCAGCGAGGCCACCCAGGTGTTTCTGCACGTGCAGAAAATGTTTGGGTTCAATTTAAATGTGCGCCATGTCACCAATCAAGCTCAGAGGTTTCGGGTAAAATAACCAAAAAAGCTGTGGGACCTTACGCCAGAGAACATGAACAGGGACCGCCTGAAAGGGCCATCCGCCATATTGCTCCTGTTATTAATCATTTTATTTTCAAAATGACAAAGTCGTGTTTTGTGGGGAGAGTTCATCTGAACGCTAATGTTTTTTTTTTTTAAGATTGAGGGACCAAGGGAGAGAGAGGACTTACTTTTCTCATCATACCCATCAGATCCCACGTGTCCAAACATTTTTTTTTTAGGCTATTAAACAAAAATTGATTTGTGTTTATTTCTCAGTGATTCCACTGATTTCAGGCACGACATTTGTGTTCCTCTTCACACGGTACATGAACATAGAAATTTGAAATAGACTTTATTGTCTTTGTATGTTACACACACAACAAAATTTGGTGTGTGTATATGCACATTTGTTATCTTGTGCTTCCAGATGCTGATTGTGCTTTTGACCAACAAAAACCTGGACTGATGTATTTCTCTGTCCATTGAAATACAGTTGGCCAAATAGCCTATGCATGTGTCTCATGAAGGATACCTCTCTCTCTCTCTCTCCCTCCCTCCCTGGAGGGCGATCCTTTACCTGGCGTCCCTCTCTTTCTGAGCAGGGAGCTCAGGAGGGACCGGGGCATGAAAGAACGACCTGGAAATCTCACTGTTTCAAACGGTGGGGTGTGCGGAAGTGGAGCCGCTGGCCTGGCTCATTATCGCTTCCCATGGTTCATTCACAAAAAAAAAGAGAGAGAGACAGAGACACATGGGGGAGAGGGAGGGCAGAGGTATGGCCCCACCCAGCGAGATCGTCCTCCCACCCCCACACCAGGGACTCGGCTAACATGACATCATGTCTCTGTCACAGAGCAGACGGTATTGTTTTCAGCGCCTGACTAACTTTCTGCTCCTCCACCTCCCCCGCCCCTCTGTCCCTCCCTCCGCTCTTCCGCTCCCTTGTGCTCTTTTTTTTTCCCCCTCTCTTTTTTTCTCTTCCTCCCCTTGTCTTCCACCTCTTTTTGTTTTGTTTTCACGAACAATAAAGAGACGCCAGAGTCGAGGCTGGAGACATCCTTCCTCTCTCTCTCTGGCCATTTAAAAAGGCAGCCCCCGCTGGAATAGACGACACATATTCAGCCCTGCACCCACTGCTTTACATTGGCTTCTAATTACCTTCCAGAGCAAGGCCCACGTGCACACTGTGAACTTGTAAGCCACGATTCCCTCCTCCCTCGCCTACACAAAGACATTTCCACACGCACGATACTACTAAACTGGGAGTTTTCGTGTTCTCGCAGACACGGGAGTCGGGGTCCTACTCGATTCTTGTACGAGTTACCATAACTCGCAGGGAGTAATCTCTAGCGTCAGCTAATTGACGTGTGGGAATATAGTGAGATGACTTTTTCAATATTCCATTATGTTTTATTATTGCACGGACCATCAACAAACAAGAGCCATCAATTGTAGACAGTAGATACTGCGGTGAAGTGGAGCATGGTGTAGCTATGACTCATGACGCCGCGTGGCGTGTTTTCTATGTTGTGCATTTCTATTTTGTTCTCTTTTTGTCTGCCCTCAAAGCAAGTGACATCATGTCTCATCAGAGGTCAGACCACTTGTCAGAGGGAGTGATTTATTTTTATCTGACATATTTCTACACACAGGGCTTTTACTGTAACCCAGTTGGTGCTGCCATAAAGTAATTTAAGTTTGGAAATATTAAGGCTTCATTTAAGCCGTGAGATTTGGCTTCCTTTTGCTGCAGTCCAGGATCTGTTCCATTTTCCTCGTCAAGTCGGTGAAATGAAGTGCTTATCGGTCTGTCCTCGGTTCAGTTTTGGGGAAGGAGCGAGAGATGTTAAGTGGGCTGAAAAGGACTCTCGAGTCTGTACGCGTCGTTGCCTCCCTTTTTGAAATCCACCTTTTGCGTTTAACAATGCGTGAAGGGCTATTTAGAGGTTGCATTGACACCCTGTGCTTAAGAAACAGGAATTACAAAATGTGCTCATCCAGCGAGGCCAAGTAAAAGGTCGGTGTCCGGCCGCGGGAATGATGTAGCCTTTGGCCGGTCAAGCCGGTGCTTTATCAGAAACTATATCCTGCGCTGTCATAACACATTATCAACTTTGTCTCCCACAAGACATTTAATGGGATGTGGTAAAAATAAATAAAAAAACGGGGTAAAATGTAGTATTCATGGTGACTAAAGCAAGATTTTCAGGGTTGTGCATCTGCTGGGCCATGAGGAATTGCCGTGTCACGTCAAATGATGTGAAATGAAGTTATGCTTCGTGTTTGGTCTCGTAACTTACTTCCTGGTTTACCCTTACCTCTTCCCTTTACTTCCTGCCTTTGTCTGTTTCCCCACCTTCGTCAGTGCTTGCCCCGCCCTTGATGGTTTCCACCTGTTCCTACTTACCTGCTCAAATAGTCTTCAGCTTCCCCTCTCCCGTGCCAGTGTGTCTTGCGCCATTTTTTTTTTCTTTTTGACGAGCCCCAAAAGAACCTCCACTACCATTTAAGATTTATGGACATTGTGTTCGCCGACAAACACTGTTAAAGAGGTTTTTTGTGCCTTTAGCTGTCGCGAACTGAGTTGTTGCCTTTGAGCCCTCTGAAATACTCCTAAAATGTGACATGCGCATTCTAAACACTTTGTCACCCATTGGCAATAAGTGATGAGACCTGAAATCAAGTCTTTCATTGTTTTAATTTGATAAGATAAGGTGCAATTGAATGTTTTCACCCTCACCAATCCCTGCATATTATTAATGAGCTTTTGGTGTTTTCCTCAAGTAACTCTACCCACGCGTAAGCATGCCAAATGATCATTTCCCTTCCCTTTGGCACGGTATACCTGACAGAGTTGATTTCTCTTGAGTCAGACGTTGCAAGATTATACTGTACATGTGTTGGATATCTGTTTCACGGCATCCTGACAAAAGCCCAGTGGGGATTGAAAAGTCAGCCTTCAAATTAAATGAATTCATGTTTGCTACAGTTAAACATACTCCATTATACAACAAATGTCTTGGCTCTCAGTGCGGCCTTTGTGCGCTGAAGAGAAAATCAACCTTGACAAATCACCCTGCGATGGCCAGGATGTCGGCATATTTGGGGTCTCTTCATTGTCATCTTCAGTACTCATCAGTAACAAATCCCCGTGTTGCTCTATTGCAGTTGTTTTGATTGGGTGCTCATTCCAAATCTCAATAGTAGATAATATCCATGTAAAAATACAGCACCGGAGATTACATGCTTATCAGTGATCCACAAAACTCATAATGTCAGGTTGAATATCAAGACGAGGTCGAGCCATGCCTATAAAAAGTGTTGAGCACATTTATTGTTTCACTGTCAAATATTCTTTAATGTGAACAAAAACGTCTACGTTCAAACCCCTATGAAGGAGCAATTGCATGCTTGCTGCCAAAATATACACATTTAAATCACCTTCCAAACATCTCTGATAGATGATATAATAACAAAAAGTTTGGCGGTTCAAAAGAATAAAATGTCATGGACTCGTCAGCCCCGCCAAAAACCTTTGACTACAGTTCCTGCTCGTCTGGCTTCCAAAACAAGTGAGTGATTCAGAGGGGGAATTTCTCTTTGAGCCGGGGTGTTTCCAAAAGGCCTTTTTAATTCATTAATATACAAGGTGGAGCTCAATCAAAACAATTTCTGCTTCATGTTTCCCAGTTCGTTGACGTCACGCAAAACACAATAGATGATCATGTGGGGGTAAATGTAAGTGTGTGCGGCAGTTTCTTGGCAGCCGGCGGGAAATAAAACCAAACACCACCCGTATGCAGAATATTTCCAAGCGGAGCCGCTCAGTGACTCAAACCGGGATTCCACCATCAGTCAGTGGCAGTCTCAGCCTTCACCAAGTCCTCAGGTGAAGCGCTCAGTGATGACAGTTGTCCATTCATGACCTCGTTGACCATCAACCGATACACATGGCCTCAGGCCCCCCTGCGAAAGCGTCCTGGGTCCGGCTGTCTCCTCGGGCCGTGAGTGACTCCTGAGAAAAAAAACAAAAAAAACCCACTCTGCTCACCCCACTGCAATTATTATATCAGGTCTCCGGGCTTTTGTTTTGGGGCTTTGGAGGATGCTGTTTTGTGTTTGCCTGAAAAATGATGGGTGTCCGGTCTGCAAAGGGGGGTGATGGAGGAAAACCTGGGATAGAAAAATAGAGCGGCCACAATACTTTGACAATGCTTTTTCCCTCTCCTTTCTCTTACCAATGCCTCATGGTGCAACCTGACTCCCCCCCTATTTTTCGCTGTGTGTTTATCTAAGTGTCTCCATGGGACAGGCCGATGGGATTCTTTAGTGGACATCCTTTCAGTGTTTTACCATGTGAAACAAACACGACTCCCACACCATTTCTTCTCACACCACCAACAACACGGCCGACACACAAACGCAGAGCGCTGACATACACAAACTTTTCTATTTTTAAACATGGAAATGATTAGGCATTTTAAAAGCCACAAACAACCATTCAAGGAGTTATTTATGTTTTGGTTGAAGGTTGTGAGATATGTAAACTTTACATTTTACTACACGCGTTACTTTTTTTATTATTTTTCTCTTGGGATTCAGCACATTGGACAGCTCTTTTTTCTTTTCTTTTTTTTTTGTTGTGCTCAGCTTTGCGTCAGTTGCATAATCCTAAACATTTGCACACGCATAAATCATGAGCAAATCAAATCAGTCAAAGTGACATAAAAGGTTCCAAAAAGCTAGAACTGTGGAAACTTTTCCCCCCATTTCCCTTTCATGTGAATAAGCTGCAGTTGTCGTGTAATTGGTTCATTATTTAATACGCATATTTCATTTAAATCTGTTGCAGAGAGCCACCGATGTTTTGTTTACGAGCGTAAATGATTTGCATGTCTGTCATTATGTGGAGGTATGAGCCTGTATGGAACTCCATTTATCTCTGTGACTTTTTTTTTTTTTTGTTTACTCCTGTAACCTAATCCGAGGCCTCCTGTGAGATAAGATCAGTGGAGGGGCTGGCTTTATACTCCTACGTGACACTGAGCGTATCTCTCAATCAACTGCAGGATGACGAGGCAAGACCTGACTGACAGGGTTTAAAAACTGAGGGGTCACTATACAAGATTCAGAGCCTGAAATGTATCATGGTTAACCTTAAATTACATGGTTGCACTCTAGACCGTGAGGTTGGCTGAGGCAATGCGGTAGTTTTGGCGAACCACTTTGTTGGCTTCACTGAGGAGAAACAAGACTGAGAGTCTGCAGGCGCGCAGACTCTCGCGCAGGGGTCGGCAACTAAATGTGGCCAAGGGCCAACTTTTGACGACGCCTTTGCACGGCTAGCCAGAAAAAGAATGAAAAAAATCTTCAAGAAGAATAAAAAGGAAAAACAGCCACAGGTGGGTGCTGGTGTCTAGGTAGTGTGCAGCATTACGGCATAGGCAAGTAGAATATTTGAATCCCAACAGTCCTCAGGGTGATGTGAGAGGAAAATAATCCAAAAGATCGTTATGTTTTTTTTTTGTTTTTTTTTTCTCTGCTGAACACCATGAATATCTGCAGAAAAAAAGATTTTGAAATGTTTCCCTGGATACGTAAAACCTCCCTGGCACCTAGAGAGAAAAAGGTCAGAGAATCATCACAGTTGTTAAGGTTCGTCCTCCAGGAAACACCAAGGCCCTTACTCTAGTTTCCTGTCAATCCATTACTCAGTTGTTTAGATATTTCACTCGGAAAGTGTCGCACTGACTAAGGCCGCTGACGGTATCCCCCATGCTGCTCGCGGGGCTAAAAACAAACTCAAAGTGAAATGCCTCACCACAGAGCAGGAGACAGGTCAGGCACACTCATGGCTTACGTGTTTTTTCCACTCAGGGGTGTCATCAGAGCCCACCCTGCCCCTCCTGGCTGTTGTGTACCGTCAGTTAGCAGGACACACACACACACACACACGGCGGTAGAGGGAGAGTCAGGCGCATTTTTCAGGTGTGTGGAGTTGTGTGACCATCTGGAGCCATTGCACTCAGTATTTCCATGGTCTGGAGAGATACCTTTGTGTGAGTCGTCCATCCAATACTTTAGCTAACCTCAGTTGCATCCTCCTACAGCTACTAGGCTGAGTGTGGCTGGAAATCAGGGTTATTTAAAACGGAATTACTTGTTCCACATCCGACCCCATTGATTTCAAAATGATCTCAGTGATGAATTACAAACTACTTTTCCTCATCCTTTTTGTGCACCTTAACGAGCAATCACTTTTTAGAACATACCAGCCTATGTCCAGGATATAAAACCCTGGTCCCGGTTTAGTTTATGGTTTGATTGTTTGCATATGTGGTTATTAAGTGATTCAGCACCAGGATGTTAAAAATCCTGCGTCAGCACTTCCCCTGCTGTCCACGAACGAGGTGTTTTCCCCAAAAGACAATGGAAAAAAGGTACGTAATTAATGGGCATTAAAACAGGAACATTATATCCACTGTGGCAACGGCAGTTAGGACCGTGGGCACCAATGGTGCCTGTCTTTGTTGTTTACGCCGTAAACAGCTGCTCCGCTGGACGCGCCGCATGTTATTCAAGACAAAGCTGGATTACACGGTGCCTCTCACTCATATCACAATATCACTTGTCCGCGTATGGAAATTGACTGTGCGCGCGCCCACACCCCATCTGCTTTGATGCGAGTTGGACTTTGCCCCCAAACAAAATCCCTGTCAGAGCTTAGGCAGGTAAACCGATCCCGTTCCTCGGAATAATAATATGTTAGAAGACAACAACCGCGGCGAAACAAGAGCTCCTTGTCCAGGTCTCACTCTCTAAATCACGCGATTTTCCTCACCAATTTGCGCGGTATGAAATTACCCTTACCCAGTACTTCTGACTGTCATCCATCATCCCATCACAAGATACTATCAGTGTAAGTGATGGCAGGTGAATCGGTGCCAATGTTAAAAATAGGCCCTCTTAACAGGCAAGTAGCCATTAACAACAACACGCAAAAGGCCTCGACTTTAGGCCTTAATTTCACCCCAAAAGAAAAAAAAATACGCTTCCGCTGACTTCTCCCATCCTTGTTTTCTTGGATTTCACCTGAGGATGCAGGGGACAGGGGTGTCCTTGTTTGATACTAATTATGGTCCTCACCTCAAAAGTCCCACCCCCCCCCCCCCCCCTTCCCCCCTCGGGGGAACCCCCTTCCCCCCTCGGGGGAACTTCCCTCCTCGCCCTCCTCCCAAGGGGCCTAAAGACACAGTCATACTGACTCATTAGGTGCCAATGAACGCTAAGACAAAAACCAGAGCTGTCTGAGGAGGCGAAACTCCGCTGGAGTCTCACTTGAGACTCCCTCTGTCAATTGTCTCATCCACCAGTGGCTGCCGAAAAGGCGAACGAGCTCATCGCGCGGAGCTTAGGTGTCGCTGCCCCAGACAATAGCCCGAGCATTTGGAGTCCACCGGGCTCCTCCGTGATACGTGCCGACAAATAAGGCCATCTCCGAGATGTTTTGCGTTCCAGTGTTTCTCAGCCATCTCCTAAGACAAATGAGGTTATAAGAGTGAAGGTTGCAACTCAAAACACATGTCTCAGCGGCCTCTTTTCCTCTTTTTTTTTTCCCTTCTTTGGCAACAGATCCAGTAATTAGGGGAGGCTAACCACATCCTTATTTACTCTTTTCTGATGGATTTTTTATTTCTTTTTAACTCAAATCTCTGTTTCCGGTATAGTCTTTCGTCAGTGATAAGAAATGCAAAGCTAGATGTACCAGGCCCGGTATGGATCGGTGTCCCCAACGGATCGCTTAAGAACAAACAAAGCTCACAAGAATAATTAGACAGTCATATAATACTTCCTCCTCCTCCTCCTCCTCCTCCTCCTCCTCGCCAACCTTTTACACGTCGCTTCAGAAATGAATGAATCCATACGAGTGGGATTTTTCTCCTGCCCCTCGAAATTTGGCTTAAATGTCAAGAGAGGGATGAACCAAAAAAAAAAGGGTGATTCACCGTAACGACGGTCAGCTCATTCCGGGACACATTTGAACTCTTCGCTGAATTAGACAAAGCCTATTCTTTGTGTGGCAGGGATGGTAATTTGGTGGTGGGGCTCTGCCCTCCTGTGGTCAGCGCAGCAACTCTCCAGGTGTAGCAGAGGTACAGCTAAAGAATCCCGCGCAGTGGTTTTCCATGCTTGTTTTCGTGTGACAAATATCTGCGAGGACAAAGAGCCTTTAGTTGTAGTTGGCTTGCAATCTTCCCCCTCGTTTTTTTTTTTTATGATGCAATTCGTCTTCTTTTCCATAGAGGACATTTTGACATATCACAGTAGGAAAAGCACAGGTGTAGATAATGATACGCGGGATGGCTGGCTTCCATGTAGCCGCTTCAGTTTCGCCGTGCTGGTATTTTCCACGCCGCCTCATTCTCACCCTGGGACCTGAGTCGTTACACACATATTTGAAAACAAACGGTGCTTTTAGTGCCAAGATCATGTAAATGCTCTGCTGTGGCCAAATGTTGCAGTGTAATAACCATGTAATCAAAACTATATCTTTTTTTACGGTGAAAAGCGGGTGAATCGTCCCGATCCGCCGATTGGTATTTTCTGTCCTCATCTGAAACTCCTGCTTCACAATTCCAATGAGCCAACAATATTTCAAATCAGATTGAGTTTAAAACGGATCATTTTTGAAATAGACGCAAAAAATATCCCACACTGGACGATTATTATCTAAAAGGAGACTTGTTGAACGTGACTAATCAAAATTGAGGTCAGATCACCGATAGACGAGCAACACACAAGTTAAATAATAAATAGCAGTCGATGGGCAGAAACATGTTTGGGTGGGAAAAAGACAAACCTCCCTGGACATCCTTTGGCTGAGGTCGAAAGAGCAGCTCTCGCATGCTCCCCTGGTTTCATGCATCCCCGGCGTTCACGATGAACAAAATTCGCCAAGCTTCTCTTTCAACTGGAGGACATTTATGATTCATATTATGGGCCCCTACTAGACATTTCAAAACAGGGATTTATCGACTGACATTTTTCGCATCTCATCTCAGTCGCCAAAGGTTTTTCTCCGACAGTTTCGGCGGTGGTAGCGTCAGTGAACAAACTGCACGCTCTCTTCACTTGCTACCTAATTGTTATGACTTCTCTTGTCATATTACCTTAATCCATCAGGCAGCATAAAACAACCGCCAGAATTCCAGAAGAAATAAAACAAACAATTCCGCGGCGCAGCCTAGCCGATTATAACGTAACGTAGCGCCAAAAGAAGAAGAAAAAAAAAAACTTGAAATATGACAGCAAATGATGCTATTCTGTGTCTACTCCATCGTGTGTTGTTGTGGCAAAGTAATCGGTTCATGCAGCTTTCAACACTGATTTGTACATTGAAAAATGAACAGAGGAAATGGGATTCCAGCATAGAAAAACAATTATAGCAACGCGGCCTTAGCTTGGAAGACATTAATGAAGGTTTAGAAACAACATCGCTTCATGATGGTGTTATTACCAGCCATTAAAATGTTAAACAAATGGACATGTTGAGTTATTCAGACATTGTCTTTGTCCAACCTTACTAAAAGCAGAGGACTTTAACAAGTACAACGTAGCCCTCTCTTTTTTTGCTTTTTAACTGGGATTACAGACATTTTTAAATGTCAAAATACCAAAAACGGTGTAGAAAGGCTCCAACAAGGCTATAAAGAACAGCTATTGCAATACAGCAATAAAATACATTTGATTTTACAGGAGACATGACACCAGTCTTGGCGCAGAGGTTCACGTCAGCAGGTGTGGGTGGTGGTGGGGTGGTCTGTTGCGGGGTCATGTAGATTGCCACACAGCAGACACAATGAAATGAATCAGCAGCTAATATATCATATTTGAAAATGAGGTTGGGGCACATTTTGCTGTAAGCCCCCCCCCAAAAAAAACAAAAAACAATAGAGCATTTGTCAAGCTGACGGGACCCTACACACATCCGAAGGGCCTTGAAGTAATCAAGAAACACACATGTCTTGATTCACACCAAATCAGTGGTTGCAAAACTGAAATGCAAATCATACTGTCCATTATAAATCATGTCTAACATCCCAGAGGATCGCATGCGTTCGTAGAAAGGCCTGTCGTGGTTCGACTCTCACACTTTGCCACAAACTGACTGCTTGGCCTCGGAAATGAGAATCTTTTCCCCCATGGTCCTTGCCGTTTCGTGATGGCCCTTCGATCTCAGGGTTTAGAAAAAAACAAAAAAACAATATTAAAATCTGCCCATTACTCATAGTTACCAATACACCAAACCCCGTCTTCAGATTGGCGAGTACAGCTGCATCACATCAAAACAGCTGTTTGGGGTTTTCCAAAATTCTTTCTCCCTTTCTTCATATTCAGTCATGTCTGAGGTGTTACATTTATATGTGTCCACCCCTCTGAAGAAAGAAAGAAAACATTTTTCAGCTTTTTTTTTTCTGACAAATATTAAGTTGAATAACTCCCGCCCCCAAATGACTTTTGACCACAACCACTGAAGAATGAGTGGTCTGAATTAACAGAAAAATGTCTGGTAAGTATAGACCACTTGTTGTGCGCATCTGCAGATTTCATTTCGGCATGTGTACAGCAACGGCAATCAGTTGGGGAGTGTTTGGTTGAAAAATGTGTGACTCAAAATGCCCTGGCTCGAGCTCCCTCAGGTTTGCGACACTCCTCAAACCCATAAACACTGTGGTCGAGGTGGGAATACAGAGGTCACCTATCGGAGCCGACGATGTCCTCTAAACCAAAATGAGATCTGAACTCATCAAGGATTTTGCTATTTTTACTTAACGCGTATTGGGGTCTTGGAAAGGGCAGATTGAGTCATCGTGTCACTTTCTCACGGTGAGTCACTGTAACGTCCAGTCTGCCCCAAGGAGAAATGCTGTGAGGCCGCATTATAACCCCGACGTGATTTGTCAATGCATAGCCTAGGCCTCGTTGCGCTAGTTTACACTGGCAGATTTCCCCAAAGAAGTGAAGAATGGTCACAGAGGAGACCCACACCCAGAGCGATGCAATGTGTGACGGCAAAGTGACAAAAAAAAGTCAATAGAATTTTAGTCAATGGTCAAATATACCAACCATTTACTTTAATACTGCCTGTAGTGGATCATAGGGCACATCAAATGACTTTGAATTCAAGAAAATGACAACAGACAAGTGTGTAATGCATTTAGTGCCAAGTACTATAACTTAATTGATAAACTGACGTAATCAACATTTCCTACGGGCCTGTCTGTCGTTAGCTTTACACAGGTGGAACTCGAGTCATCATGAATCCCCCCCCCCGCGCTCGTTTCTCAGCACTGATGATCACAGTGATGACGAAGATGAGTCATGTTGCTGCTTGAAAAAGGCGCAAAACTTTGTGCTCCCGGGTTGAACGCATCCCAGCTACTGCACCTTCACTTCTGATGCAACACAGCTGCTGTGTGTGTGTGTGTGTGACAAACTGCAGGGTCACTCATTTACTGAGGCCCCTCTTTTATTGTAGAATGCAGTTTGGAGTGAATACACAACTCAAAGCCAGCGCCTGAATTGGCCTGATGAACATCAGCTGTGCGTTACCTACGGCCTGATTCTGCGAGGCACTTGGCCCCGTAAAAATATCTGATGTGGTGCCATCAGCGATCACAACGAATGGCTCTTTTTCCCATCACGTTTATTAACCTCGTAATAAAAAGTGATTTGAGAAAAAATGTGCAGTTGAACATGATCGATTATACCACAGTCTCGGACAGATGTTTCGGCAAAGGGGGCTGGCCTTAATTACCACTGATGTAACATCGGACGCTCTGGTGTGCAGCTTTCTGTGTCTTCTGTGTAGTCTGATACTGCTGGAGGTCGGTGGCCCTTTTTTTTTTTCCTCTCTCTCTCTCTCTGTCTCTCTCTCTTCCAAGGGAACAATGAACCAAAGCACATGGCACTGGCGTCGCAGAGCCAAGATTGAGATAATGACAGTGGGCCAGGAGGCTGGAGCGGCCCCGGCTGAATACGATCTACTGTAAATAGCTTCTGCAAATAGCTTGTGAACCCCCATCTGGTTGTGTTGGGCCTTTTGCTGAATAGTGTGTGTGCGGTGTTCGTTAAAAAATTGCCAAAGACCAGATGAGGTAGAACTCAGTGACGCGCGTACGAGTTATTGCCTCCGGCCTGAAAGCCCAATCAGGCTAATGTGCCCGGAGGAGATGAGGGATTCACTGAACACTGATGTATTGATTGCGTAATTTAGAGGTCTGAGGAGAGCCGAGATGGCTTTACAGATAAGATTCTTAGGACACACTGGGAAAAAAAAAATGTTCTCAAATCCCTTTTATTGAACATCTTCAAAGCTTTTTACTTCCATGCACCGCCATCCTGTTTCTCGACAAGCACGATCTCCGCCGCTGCCGAGAGAATACGGAGCTATTTCCAGCGGGGCCCGGCCGTTTCATTTGATTCCGCTGTCGCTCATGGTTTGGGCTTTGCACGCGCCCTTGCCGGTGACTTCAAAGGCTGCTCCCTTGTAGGTTGCGACACACTGGCCGTCTGTGCGCAGCTCGGGCTGAACCTGCTCCCATACCTTCTTCTTTGGGTTGAGCTCCTTGTCCGGTTCACCTGAAATTGAGACGTCAGATTGAGACGTTGCCATACATTGGTCCACCACATACTCTATGCTGACGGACTGATGTTTTGTGACGTGTCCTTCCTTTGTATAACCTACTCGAAAAAACACTGCTTTAATATATGAATACTAAGTTTGTTTTATAGATTTTTTTCCCCAAGCGTGCATTGATACCATATGCTTAAATAATATTCATTCTTTTTTATATTTTTTCTCCTACACAGTTTGCGAACAGTGTCATCATGTTGTGTTCCATACGGCATCATCCTTCTAAAACTGCCATTTGTTCTCCATCACCGTCTTAAACCCCGCCCACTCTCAGAAACTTAAGCCAGTGATTAAATGAACTGAAATTCAATCTAAAATCCAACCAATACATGTTTGCAGCGCCAAGCCCCCTCCCACATAGGAGATTCAAGTTTATTTCGCTTCTTAATTTACAGTAGAAATATTTAAAGGTGGAGTAGAAACTGCTCCGCCGGCAACAAAAAATAGAACAAAAGCTGTAATTCAAAAGATCTAAGCGGAAACTCTTCAGAATCCAAATATGCACACGGGGGGAAAACAATTACGGGACGTTCAGGCTTTGGTTTTGACGTCGATTGGCATCTGTGACAATTAAAAGCTGGTACCGGCTGACTTCTGTCTAGTGTCAACTTTGCTCCTCTTGGCATAAGCATCTCAGGGTACGCATGCAGAAATGTGTTTCATTTCCCAGAGGCTGCGACCTCCGCTGGTTTACAACTCCAGAGTGGCATCAATCGGTTTTGATCAGAAGCGTGAAAGAGGTTCTGATGAGCAACTTGTGCGCATTGGTCCCAGAAATGTGGGGCAATTACAACCATGTACTATTCATTACAGCAGTGGATTGGGTGTAACTGAATTATACTACAGGGCTTTGTAGGGGGAAAAAAAAGGAATAAAGCAGGACCAAAGACAAACAACTCATCAACAAATCACCTCTTATTTTCCATGACATCAACTTTAAATACCAGGCCAGTTTTTATGTTGAAACCCATTATAATCCCATCAATCACATCCATACGCATCCTCTTGCCTTTTAAGAGAACTCCAGATTTAGTTAAAAGTGAATAACCAGACCAATCTTCTTCCAGCATTCGGCTTTGAGAACCCTTAAAACCACCGGCCTCTTTGCGGTATTTGTTTCATTAGTGATTGTTTGAACAAAAAAAAAAAACATCAGAGGAAGGGCCTTGACTTTCTTACGCGCTCGAGTTGATGCGTTAAGCGAATAAGGTTCACAGGTTTTATTTTTGACTTTTTCAGAACACTGCATTAGTTGGCAGGGTGGTTTGAACACTTATCTTTACGACTGGCGATGTGTAGGTTACGCTCCGAGCCACCAAGGTTGATTAGCCTGTCAAATCAAGCAGTCACAGGCCATTTAGCCACCACCAAACAAAACTGAGGAATCCTCTAACGAGGGCTTTCGGTGGGGTCTGCCAATGCACCGCCATTAGTGCGGCGTGCCGTTTCAGGCAGCGGGAAGCTTCAACGACACCTTTCGTTTCCAAAACACACAGAGGTGTTCTGTGGAGGCTAGGCAGAGAACTTCTTTCAGTGGCCTCAACCCCGATGGCAACTCCTGTGACGAGCCGGTCGGCCCGATTTTAAACGTTTCGTGCATTCATGCCAATTGGTTACTCTGATTTTGGGTGGTACCTGGGAAGCCCTGGAAAGTCACTCTGTCCCCTGGTGCTGCTCCGCTCGGAGGGTCCAGGATTTCCACCTTGTCGGGGGAGCTGGCGCACATGACCATGGCCTGGGACACCACTCCCCTCATCTTGGCCGGCTTCAGGTTACAGAGCAGGACTGCCATGCGGTTCTGCATCTGCATGGTGGACAGGGGGTAACTACATGTTTACAACCAATGTGCTTTACAGGATAGGGAAAACAAATAATCCCAATTGACTTTGTACCCAATGTACTGCATACACATATTTCAAGTGTAATTTGGGCTTCAGACAGTTATTTTATAATTAGCCTGACTCATACTCTTATTACTGAACGGTGCCTACTGTTTACCCGCACTCCCGATATTTCGAAGTACGGCCATAAAAATTGAAGATTGTACCTGCTCCAGAGGTATATGCTTGACCAGCCCGCTGACCACCGTTCTGGGTGAAGCCTCTCCCACATCAACCTGCTCCACATAAAGACTGTCGGCATCGGGATGCTTCTCCGCTGTGATTATACGCCCAATACGCAGGTCCAAGCGAGACACGTCCACCTTGGCCTCCTCTTGACTGGGAGCGGCCGGCTTTTTCTCTCCTTTCTCTCCTGCTGGCATCAAAGAGCAGAAAATACCGTTAAAACAAACGCATGCTGCCATTCAATGTATCGTTTCAGGCTTTTAAATGTCACGGTTTGTGTTTTTGAAGTCATTGAGTTTAATATGATTTTTTTTTGTTGGGTGTTGTGCATGTGCGGCACAGAACGTCAGACAGAAGCCATCGTTCGTTTAGGACAGTTTTGCTTTAGAGAAGGATCTGTAAGGGTTTTCATGGCATCACAATAAATGTGCATGATATTAGATGAGAATGATATTATATGAAATGTTTGTTGCAACGCGCTGAGAATCTTGCAGCCAGCTGGTATCTTCCCAAGGGAAATGATATATATATATAAAAAAAAAATCATAGTTGAAACAACACTGGGCATCTGTCTGGAATCTCATTTAATTTCCTGTCATAAATGGAAACAAATTTCACCAATGACAGGCCTCAGGGGGGCATGTGTTTCAAGGGATCCTTCGGTAAATACAAAATTAGGAAAAGAAAATGATTTACTTTTACAGCTCTTCCGAGAAATGTGCGGCGCAATACCTTGACTTAAATGACAACAAAAACACAAATAGCCACTTTTGGCCGAAAGTGGGTGCCACATGATACGATGACAGCCGAGGAACAGATGCTTCCTCCCACAGAAACCCAGTACCTTTCACTGGCTGGCCTGGTTTTCTTCATTCCAGTGGATTCCACTGATCAAATGATCGCACACACTCTTTAATCATTCCTCCGAGGACGCAACAACTCTGAAGAATATAAGCCCCAAGTCTGGCCTTTGATATTCGACATTCCTCCCTCGAGTACTTTTTTTGCACTGCAGTGATGACAGTAACAATACCAGGACTCCCCTCGGGTTACACATGGACGTGTGGAGACGAAAAAAGTGATGAGTGTCTGGATGAGGTGGGAACATAGTGCCGTCAAAGTGAAACAAAATTGTGCATGTATGAAAGCGCGTTATCAAGAGAAATAAGTCTCTTTCAATAACAGCTCTCGAGCATCTGGGTAGGAGGAGGCCAAACACTCAAATGAATGTGTCAGGGGCCTTACACTTGTTGCTTCCTCTTTCTGAGTGATGGCCCATAAACACACCCAGGATTAATTACTCCCGGTCTATGGATGACAGCTTTTATAATTAGTTCAAATAGCATAATGCTAGAATGGAACTGAACATCTGAGTGATTTACTTCTACTAGAATTGAAATGCTGTGGCAAGGAATTTTTCTGGTTTTGTATTCTTTGATTAGAACAAATGACAACGGTCTTAATTCCGTCATATTTTTTTGCATGGCGATGCTTTGGATTCCTGATAGGTGTTCCTGGAACGAAGCACATCCCCAAAACATTCACAATAAATCACGGAATTGGACTCAACTGCTGGTGGCATTAAACCAAAGAATTCCAAACAAATGAGGCTTCACTAAACAGCCTCTAACTGAGACGCAGAAAAATGGGCGTTATTTTATTTTTTTTCCACCACCCCCCTCCCAATTACCTTTTTTTTCTGGCTTCTTCTTCCTACCCTCATCTTTGGAAGCGGGGCTTTGGGTAGCAGCAACGGGGGACGCAGAGGGCGCCGGACCAGAAGGTTTGCAGTCAACTGTGGGTTCACCTGATGGCATGACCACCTCCAGAACTATGAAAAGAAATATTCAAAATGTTAGTATGAAGAAAGAAACGATGGCTCTTGGTTCCCAAACATACAGTATATTTCAGGTATCTTAGACACAGGAGTCCAAATGTCGTGTGAACGAAAGCTCATGAAATGTCTGCGAAGTAGTGCACAAGGTACCCTACTTCTTTGTTGTGCCTTTTCAGCCACAGGGCTGGTTGCATCAACATCATCCAGTGAAATGATACAGAGCGCGCTTTATATACACACCCAGTGGGAGGACCGCTCTTCTAATGCAGAAGTCTTGATAAACAGTTTGGATGGGAAAATGACACAGTGTCCACGCTGGTGGAAACAAGCAAATGGGGCCATAACGCGGTGAACAATGTCCTACAATAACTTTCCTACGAAAAAAAAATAAAAATAACCCTTCATTTCGGGCGCCTGATGCTTGAGTTCCTACAAAAACCTTGTGCCTGTGTCTGGCAAACATCGGTCTGCAGTCACACCGCCATCACCATAATGCTCTTAATTCTATGTTAGGACGTGAGATAAGGACCTTTCCGGTTTAC
Source organism: Colistium nudipinnis (assembly GCA_016785305.1). Taxonomy (NCBI): domain Eukaryota; kingdom Metazoa; phylum Chordata; class Actinopteri; order Pleuronectiformes; family Rhombosoleidae; genus Colistium; species Colistium nudipinnis. The sequence continues at coordinate 209,386 of JAFBJU010001182.1, forward strand.
CGTGGAATTATGGGCAATAACCTCTTAAACTCATGACATTCCACAATTCCTCTGCAGGTTTTTAAAGAAACGTTACATAATAGACACTTAGAGTCAGTTAAACAATGAACCCGAAGATGCTATGACCTAATAAATATATATATAGGGTCTTGATAAGAATGATTCATTTAAGCTGAGTCAATAAAGCCGTTCAAGAGACAGCTATTAGCAAAATAAAGAAGCCATAGAAGGATTCAGCAGAGTTTACGATTTTCATCCTTAAATTCGGCAGCGAACATCAGTTGTCACAGTGAGTAGTCTCTGTTTTTTTTCTTTATCTCAGTAACAAATCAGCAGTCCATTGAAATTCCTTTGAAAAAAAAGAAAAGGATTTTAAGCTATCCATGTTTTGACAAAGCTATGTATGTCACCTTAAAGCCATTAACCTAAACCTCAAAAATAAGCATCCCAATCAGATACAATGTGTGGAAAAAAAACATTGTGCAGAGTGTATTGGAACACATTCCTTGAATGTTCCAACACCAACATGCTGCTTTTTTATTTATTTATTTCCAATAGGGTTAAATTGCTTATATCTTCCAGTCCCTGTGTATTTTTCTTGCTGCTTCTTTTTCTGGAAAGCATTAAATGTGTCTTAATGTGTTTGATCTGAGCCGTTTGCCCTTGAATGTCAACGTATGTCGCACAAAAGAACTGATAGACATGTTGTCCCCATCACTCTGACGGGGATTCTTGGAGCCCTATGGTTGCTTATAGTAAAAACAAACGCGATCTGGTTATAATGCGCTGAAGCGTGAATGCACAAGATGTCATCGTTGATAGCGCAGTGCACTAATGAGCAACAACTGACATCAAATGTTGCCAGGCCGGATGCACACACAACTGCGCCCATAACTTGATATAAAAGGATAACAACATCAAGGTCCTTTTAAAAAGAAAAACAAACATTTGATTCGCAATGAAAGCCTTTAGCTGGGAACCCGACCCAACATACCTCCCCTTCTCTTCTCCTTTTCCAGCAGCTGTTTTTTCATTTCCTCGATGTCATTCTTCAGTTTTGCATTCTCCACCATCAGTTTCTTCTCCTCTCTGACACTGGCCTGGGCGACTGCAATGAGGCAAATTCTTGGTGATGTAGCACGGGAGGTTTAGTTTCACCCACACACAGGATATTTTGGAAGAAGTGTTTAACTGTATAAATATATTACTGACTAAAATATGCCGACTGTTAAAATAGTTCAATAGTAGTAAATGTACTAATAATAGTCATAGTTAAAAAAAAAATGCAGGTCAATCAGGTTTCAGTTCAGAACTGTCTTTTCTAAAGAGACGAGAAATGTACTACAAATTAAATGATCCGACTTGATCATTTGATTTATCCTCAGACTAATTTTGCAAACAACAGGGCACTTTCAGCATATATACTCAGGTTTCCTGTACTTGCTAGTGGTCCCTCTGGAATTTCACTCATATGGCCTCTGTCTAGACAAACTGAAATTGAAAACTTCATGTCTATGCACTGCATTTATATAGCGCTTTTACAACATGCATTTTACTTGCTGACAGAGTTGCGGTGCATAGGTGTTCATTTGTGGTGTGCTCCCTGACCAGTTTTCTCCTTCAGCAGCTGGACTTGTTGTTTGAGGTACTCGATGAGCTGGTCCGCCTCAGCTGCTCGCTTCTCCAGCTTCAACAAAGGATTGTGACTTGACATGTTGACCAAGGAGCGAGCCAGGAACCTAAAAGACAAGAATGTATTTAAAAAATAACGTCAAAAACGGTGTGTTAGGGCTGAAGTGACGTTTTATAATTGTTTTAAATATACACAAGGGGTGATAAATAGTGAACACTCAATTAGTTTAGCAACATTTACTTTTGACAGTACAAATCTGAACTAAAGAAAAGATTCATGTTTGGAGTTAGCAGGTTTGCATTCCAGTACAGTGCAACCACAAACTACAGCCTCCAAAATGACCATGAAGTAGACACAACTTCTGTCTGACAGTCTCAACAAAAACTGAGCATTGTAATTTGCACAAAGGTGGTATATGTTGGACGGACATAGTATTGTGTTGTGACGTAGAGGCAATATCTCACTTCTGTCCACAAGGACCGTAAAATGTCACCTTCCAAATTACTAGTCAAATTCATTGCTGAATTTTTCATAGTGCCTAGTGGTGAAGTGGCATTCACAGAGTTCATCAAACATTACATGCATTCATTCTGGCATCTATCAAGCATTCAGGTCGGGAAATAACGTCAAAGGGCGATGAGCCACTCTTGCGCCACCAAGTCAACCAAAATACAGCTGGACACCAGTTTGGGTTTAGGCTTATGTTGCTTTATCTACTGAAGTTGGCGGATTTCTTTTTGAAGAAAGAGGAAAAGAGAGATTTTTTACAGGCAGAGGCATGGAGAAGAAAACTTCTTACACATTTTATACAGGGAGGCGCTGGAAAACAACAGCTGGCCTGAGATGAAAACAAAATGTTGGGGGATGAGGAAATTAGAAACACAAAAGAGCTGGAGTTGATAAAATCAAGGATCAAAGCATTGTTTTTGAGAAACTGAATCGATTTAAACGGGACCAGTGGTGGAGGAATAACAACAGCCACAAAAAGGCTGATCTCATTTGGATAACCTCTGAAAATAGGTCCTGGGGCCTATGTATGGTCCATAGCATGATGGCATGAAGGCAGCTTTGGATTTCAGATGGAAATAGTCCAATGTGGTGTTAATAGTATTATAGAGATCAATCTGACTACTTGTATTTTTTAGAAAAAGCTGTGGTTTATAAACAGTAAGGACAGTTTTCCTCTTTTATGTGTAAATAAATGTACAAATATTACGATCAAATGTAATGCTGCAAAGCTATAAACAGGATACACACGTGGCTTTCGTCTTCTGAGCCTTTTACATTAAAACACCAGCTTTTTCCATTATGGTAGTGATGTGTCAACAGACCAAGCAGACAACAAGTGTTTTCTTCTTTTCATGATCCATACCCACAGGGAAAATATACAGTAGGAGGCTATAGCTGACTGCTAGCCAGACTAGTATGAAATAAAAGATAGTGCAGTATGCCAGCACCACCTGAAGGCATCACAAGGATCTACACATTTTCTTTTTAAAGAGCTGTGTTCTTTTGTGGCACACGACTAAGGCATGCCAGACAGTCAGACATGCATTAGAATCCTATGTCCTATAACAGAGCAGCAGTAGTTTGAGTTTGAAAATGTTAACATGCAGTCTGCTACGAAGAAGTTCTGTTATATACAGTTGATACCAATACGTTTGAAAGCATAGAGTTTCTCCCATGAGTTAAAATCAATTCATTATTTAGCAACAATAATTTATAATTGTATCGCAGCTCCCTAAACAAAGTGTTAAAAAATGTAATAAGATTTTGTCAAGGCCAACACATGTGACCACAATTTATTTATTTTTTGTCTGAGGGTGGCAAACTGATCAATGTTATGACAACCGAGGAATAGTACATAGTTTATTACAAATATTGTTTATCTGTTTCTGTAAATTAGGAATTAACAGTTTGCTTCTGCAATACTAGGATTGACAACTTTGGGTTTCTGGTAGCACAAGATACACTATTTAATATATATATTATATGTGAATTGGAAGAATTATTAAAATCCCAAATGATTCACTCGTTCGCTAGAACCCTTATTTTTATAATAATAAAGTGTAATTATCAAAGTATTACTCCCTGTAGTTTCAGACAAATCTAAGCAATAAAGAGAGAATCGTTTTATTCAGTTTAAAGGTTGTATTAGTATCTGCATTAGGATTAAATGTTCATTGAGGAGAACCATAATAATACTGTGAAATTAACCTTACCAAAGGTTGCGTCAGATAAATCACTGAGCTCTTAACTCTCATGTAGCTAACGCTGGAAAAACCCTCGTTTGGAGATAAGATATATGATGCTAATAGCGATCGTTGAAATGGAGCAATGGTTGGTTGAAGCAAATAAATGAAATAAACAAAAAAACACTAAAGTACTTTATAAAACTTACATGGACTCTCAGACACAGATCCAACACGTTTCAAGAGCGCTGGGTTGTTACAGGCAGCTAACTATGTTATAGCCAGGCCAGCGAAAGGGAAGCACGCTAACTCAGGCCCACAGTCTGTGGATCGCTAACCAATCCGGAAGTAACGCAAAAAAACATCGATTTCATCCATCCTTTTCTCCAGCCACATGTTTTATAGATCAACACAAAGGGAAAGGAGGCTACTGTACTCGCCTGTATGTAATTGCGAGATGAGAAGGATTGTGAGAATGTGCCTTAAAAAAAAAAAAAAAAAAAAAACCAATGCAAGAATATCTTTGCTGAAATAAATTTTGAATGACTTAAGTAATTTCGTTCTGAGTAACCGTTTTTTTCAGTTGGCTATTTTGTCGCGTAAAAATGACGTCATGGGTCACGCACACTCAGCTGTTTGCACCAGGTCGCAGACAGGAAGTGGTTTCATTTAATATCTCTTAATATCTTCATTTCAGCTCCATTCCATGGCTGTATAACCTTAAATTTAACCGTAAGTACGTGTATTTTTTAGGGGGTGCGATGCACATTTTATCAGCTTTAAAATTGCATTTATATACATTATTGCACTAAATACACGGCGGGTTTCGCACAATTTGTTTTCATACCTAAGTCACTTCATGTCTCAGCTATATGACAAATAAATGTGATTAATATGCTGTAATAACAACTTTTCACTTAGCATTAACACATTAACGAGTGTTCAACTAAGCAGTTTTAGTCTTTTAATCTCTGGTGAACACTGACTCGAGAGATGAGAACGTTGATGTTAGTATCGCATATTGTTGTTGGTGATTCCCCTCAGTCGTACATTGTGTTGAAGGCAGTGACGGGATGAGGCACCTCAGGGACGCTCAGGTGGGGGCTTCCACCTTCTTTGCCTCGGCTCTTCCTCATGATGTCTGCGGGAGTAATGGGCTCCCTCTCACCCCCAACTCCATCAAAATCCTGGGACGCTTTCAGATCCTCAAGACCATCACTCATCCCAGACTCTGCCAATATGTGGACATCACCAGAGGGAAACATGGTACAACCTCACGGTCTTTTATTTATTTATTTGTGCAGCCAAGACATTCTATTATTGTTGTTTGTGCATGTCTTTGCTCTGCTCCTGCCTGATGATTTAAGCTTGGTTACATGTAGGCAAAAGCATGGTTAAAATAACCAGATTTTAGCACAGCGCATTTCTTTCATCTAAAGTCATAAAACAAACTCTATGACAAAGTGTCAAAGAAAAGAAGAAGAAACAAACGTAATATCAGTAAATATTTGCTAACTCAGCTGCATTTTCTCACTTCCCCTTTTTTTATAGAACGGCTGATTGTTGTCACTGAACATTATGAAAGCAGTTTGAATGATTTCCAAAAACAGGGAAAAACTGCCAGGTGAGATTTGTGATTAGGCTGTATTTGAATCTTACCTTGTCTTATCATATCTCAATTCTATGTCTTCCTATGACATACTCACCACCTGACTCTCAAAAAGGTTTGCCACAGTTGTGTTTGTGTTTGTGTAGCCCAGAGAAGGTGCTGCAGATTGCCTTTGAGGTCTTTGAAGCTCTGGAGTTTATGAACAAACATGGCATGGTGCACAGAGCCCTTAGTGCACACAACGTGCTGATGGACTGCAAGGTACTTTTACGATCACATTGAGTTCTTACAGTTATAAGAAACAAGATTTATTGCCAACATGTCAAACTGTCCCTGAACAATGGATTTTTCTTTTGCAGGGGAATGTCAAGCTGGCAAAGTTTGGCTTTTATCACATGACTGACCACGGAGCCGATGTAGATTTTCCCATCGGGTATGTCTTTTTCTCCTCATTTATCACAGCGCAAGGATCATTAGTGCTTATCTGGAACTCTTCAACTGGCTCGACTGAGCTATGTGAGCTGCCTGCTCGGGGTCAAAAGTTCACTTTATCTCTTTGATCTCGGTTAGAAAAAAAAAACAATTGCCCATAACCTTGCACTATAATTGCTCCTCATTTTTCATAGATACCAGGTTTCGGGGCATCAAAATAGCTTCGTGGCCAAAGCAATTTAACCTATGCTTGGACTTTTATCCTAATCCAACAGCCTTTGTGTTCTACCAAGTATCTCTGTGTAATATCCTTTTGCAGATTGGAATGAAAAATGATCGCACAAGCCCATGACTTTCAACAGGATGTCTGGATGGAAAATGTGTTGAAAGTAACAGTCAAACAGTTATGCTGATTGTTTTTAGAAACAACTCGACTTTCCCCTCCATTATGTATTACATCATTATCATACATCATAGGCTGAAATAGCAATGTGCTTGTAATCTCTGTGATCTTGACTTCAGGTACCCATCATACCTTGCACCAGAGGTGATCGCTCAGGGCTCTTTCCACCCTAGTGACCCTTCCTGTGATGAACCTCCTCTGCCCTCAGGGCCCAAGACTGATGTCTGGTCTCTTGGGGTGTTGCTTTTCGAATTGTGTGCGGTAAGAATCCTCCATAAACTACATCATACCACTATGAGACATTCATATTTTTAATGCTGTTTGGGTTTTATCAGAATTTCATGCTGTGCATCATTGTCACTATAACATGTGCTGCCTGCTTTGAATCTGTGACAGGGTAGAAGACTGCTGCAGAATATTGATATAAGTGAGAGATTGAAATTCATTCTGACCTTGGGTAAGTGAAAGGGACACAATTATTTTAAGTACTGAGCTATATGCTCTTAAGCTCAATTAGCCGTACACCGTGATATTGTCATTCTCAGGTTGCATGGATGACATTGTCACTGTCCTTGCTGAGGAACATGGTTGCCTGGATACGATTAAGGTAGGAAAAATCCCTTGCTGTCTCGGTGTCAGTTAGTAAGATGCTTTAAAGTATAAGAAGGTATTTTCACATAATATCGTAACATTTTTATTGCATATAGCCATTGCTCCTATTCTGAACAATATCTCTTAACTCTTTATAAGACAACACAAAGACGTTGTATCATTTTGAAATTATGTTTTAGTATTGATATATATAGTCAATTGACAGGGTATTAGGTACATCTTACTTAAAAAAAATAAAAAATAAATCCTACCTCCCTGAAGATTTTATGTTTAGTTTGTGTTGAATCAGAGAGACAGATGTTGATTCCACCAAATAACAATGTTTCGAGATTATAGTGCTGCTGTCAAAGTGTTACATACCAGACAAAATAACGCTTTTAAGAATGGCATTCAACAGCGACACACTAGCCTCGAAATTAACGATAAAACTGAAAGACCGTTATGTTAACTGTTTATATTGTTTCCACTGCTGTCTGTAATGTTTGTACTGCAGCTCATAAAGTTACCTTTACAGGAGCTGCCTGAGAAGGTTCTTGAGTTATTGAGGAAATGCTTGACGTTCCTTCCATCCAAAAGGTAAATCCACTCACTTAGGCACATGTGTCAAACTCAATGCCACGTCATTTTATCTGGGCTGCCTCCCGAAGCTCAATTATTTGTGCATCTTACACCGAAATTGAATCAGGGTAATCATATGTGGTTTTGAAACAGACTTTTTCCTCACCGTGGAAGCCCACCCATACTAAAGAGCACACTGTTGTTGTAGTGTTACTTTTATACAGTTTTACAATTACATCCGGCTCCATTAAGGGCAACGCTAACAGCCGTGCTGAAGAGGTGGAGGACTGTAGTTTCCAAAACACTTTGATTATGCTTGTGATGAAAATATATGGATGCAATTTATTGGCCAACTATTTGATAAACAGCTTTTGCGAATTAAATGTCGACATAATATCTGCTTGGATTTAAACTTATTTCAGTATAAAGGCTTATTTGAACATTTTGCTTTTCTAACCATGAGGGCTTTGTGTGTATCCTCCAGGCCGACCCCTGCAGAGATGCTTGTGGACCCTGTGTTCACTGGGGTCTCGTGCCTCTATACGCCCTTCCAGACGCCCGTTAGCCTCTTCTCCTCCTCCCTCCGCTGTGCACATCTGGATCTCCCGGAGGACATCAGTGAGCTTTGTAAAGGTCTGCACCAAACACACACACACACACACTGTACACATTTGTAAAGCTGAATTGATGATGTTCTCGTAGGTTTAATCAGACATGCTGACATGAATATCGGTACAAGCTGACACACGTTTATAAAAGGGAGAGTGAATCCTGCTAGAAACTTCTTTTATATTGAAGATGTTTTTATTTTTTAATATATCAAAACATATATACACACACACACACACACACACACACACACACACACACACACACACACACACACACACACGCGTTATAAAGAGTTAGAAAATGATCATAGTGACTATCTTGTGGATGTGGGCCAGGTTAAATGACATACATGAAATGTTTTGCTTTTCCTTTCTAAAAAATCTGAAATTTCGGATATTAACAAGATAAGATAACTGCGCCACCTGGGCCGATGGTTACGTGTTGCTTGTTTTGTGTGTTTGGGATTAGACGACGATGAGGACTACCTGTCAGAGCGGGCCATAGATGAGGTGTACTATCTGTGGTGTCTGGCTGGGGGAGACCTGGAGAAGGAGCTGACCAATAAGGAGATCATACAGTCCAAACCTCCCATCTGCACACTGCCCAAGTACATCAGACACATACGCCAATTCATTTCAATATCAGTTCCCATGCAGTCTGTCTAACTTTATTTTTTCTGCTTTTGCTTTTTTCCTCTAGTTTTGTCCTTGAAGATGGGGAGTCAATTGGCCAGGGCAGGGATCGCAGTTTCTTGCTCGACGACACGACGGTGACACTGTCTCTGTGCCAGCTCAGAAATGTAAGAGATTACAAAGGTGTACCTTTACTAAAGTGTTGTGGATAAGGTTATAAACTGATGACCTGCAACCGATACAGGGTGCTTCAACAAAGCAGAAAGCACGTTTGCAAAAATGAGGTGATTCGTTGATAAGGAGACTTTGGTCATTGATTATCATTTCAGTAATTAAGTCGGTGCATTTGATGGTTTCAGCTTCTCAAATTTGAAAATTAGAAGTTTTTCCTTGACTAATCATTGGCGTAAACTGATCATGAAAATGTCAACAAAATGACAATACAACTTCAGTAACACAATTTAAATTTGTCTTTTTGCTTGTTTTATCAAACTTGTCCATTGACAACAGCACATTTATTGGTTGTGAAATGTGTCCAAAAATTGGCGGTTCAAGCTCAATGTGAATCTGTCTGTTTTCAAAATGCATCTGTGTATCACAAACGTGTGTATATATTTTTTTTTTTTCTTTTTTCTGCCTTAATCCAGAGACTGAAGGATGTGGCAGGAGAAGCCTATTACCCTCTGCTGGAAGACAAGTAAGCAATCTCGAACCTGTCCCCACCCCGTTACTATTTTTCACGTCATTGTTTGTTTTGGCTTTGGGTAATGTCATATTTCCTTCGACGCTCCCTCCCTCAGACAGTCAAGTCTGCCCCAGTCCAACAGCAGCAATGAGCTGTCGACCACCGTCACGCTGCCACTCATCATCCGCGAGAGAGACACCGAGTACCAACTCATCCGCATCATCCTGTTTGACAGGCTGCTCAAGGTCAGGGCTCTACACACACTCGTCCGCACACTCCTGCACGCACGCTTCAATTCACAAGTGTATGACGCACACACACACACACACACACACACACACACACACACACACACACACACACACACAGGGGCTGCACCATTGGACATGTAAAAAGGTTTGTTCATACTGATAATTAATCCAAACAGGTGTGGTATAGTGATGTATTATTTTGTTCGTTTTGCCGCCAGGCCTACCCTTACAAGAAGAACTTAGTGTGGAAAGAGGCCCGAGTGGATATTCCCCCCCTGGTTCGAGGATTGGCCTGGGCTGCGCTGCTGGGCATTGAGGTACGAAAAGAAAATGTAATGTGTGTGTTCTTTTTCATTTTTTTTGTATGTTCACTTATGTTTTCCTTTTCACACAGGGAGACATTCAAGCCAAATATGACACCACGGACAAGGACACTCCCATACCAACTGACAGACAGGTATTATTATTTCCCATATCCATCGCAGCAACATTTTTTGTCTCTTATTCATTTAATTAAATTTTTTCATGCAGGCATTTAGTCCGTATGTGTTTTCTCGGCATACGCTTACAGATCGAGGTGGACATCCCGCGCTGCCACCAGTACGACGAGCTGCTGTCGTCTCCTCAGGGCCACATCAAGTTCAGACGGGTGTTGAAAGCCTGGGTGGTCTCCCACCCTGACCTGGTCTACTGGCAGGGTCGGTCTCTCCCTCTTTTTCATCGTCACACTCCGTGCTATTCATTGTGCTTTTCACGACCAAACACTAGATGGTGATCACGTCACATCCTTTAACCACCTATCCTGTTCCAGCAGGTGCAACTGCATGACTTTACGGCAACATCTTCAGTTGAAATGTTCTTTGAATGAATTTTTGTATTATTATTATTATTATTATTATTTCAGGTTTGGATTCACTTTGTGCTCCGTTCCTGTACTTGAATTTCAACAATGAAGGTGAGCCTTGTTACATCCTGTAGGTTAATTGTATTTACTCTGCAGTGTCATTCATTTGTCATACTCTCCGCAGCCCTGGCCTATGCCTGCATGTCTGCGTTCATCCCTAAATACCTGTACAACTTTTTCCTGAAGGACAACTCTCATGTCATCCAAGGTGAGATTTTCATTATCACTTCTGAGCAAAACAAGTTGCACTGCCCCGCCGTGTTTTTCACCGTGATACAGTTTTGTGATGTATATATTTTTGAATTCTCCTGATTGGGGTAGAAATGACTCAATCTGCTTCCCTTTTCCACATGATGTTCTACTCGTTGTCCTAAGCAATACCGAGCGTGCGGCTCACTTCAAAAGCAAATTGCCATTTGCTGTCACAGAGCATCGGGCCGTCCGCTCTTCTGCCTCTGTGTTGTTCCTAAGCTGTGAAAAAGCGAATTTTGGTCCGTCTTAATGGAGTTTGCCGCCGAGCCACGTCATTTAGAGATAGGGAAAACAAATGAAACGGCAAAAAGAGCCCGCAGAGAAATGTCCAAAAGCAATTCCTACGTGGCTGATAAACAGGGACTCCGCGCACCTCTTCAACTCTGTGGGGAATGTGGCTATTATCATTCCTTCCCACTTGCCGGATTCTCCGGAGAGCAGGCTAATGTTTATCCGTCTGGTCAGGGGTTTCTTTTGTTGACTTACAGTGTCAAGACTGGCGCCGCTTCAGCATTGCACCGCATGAGTTTCCATCAGACATGTACAGTAGTTGGCTCCCAAGGTTGCACAGAGGATCGGCAGTGCTGCGGCATTTCATGAAACGTTTACTCTGCATTTTTTTTCATTTTAAAGTAAGAAATGCTTGCTGCCTTAATACATCTACATTGACCCATGTGTTTTTGTTCTCGTCGTTTCAGGAGATAGCTGTTAACGGAGAGCATTTTGCCTATTTCGCCTGTGTTTCAGAGTACCTGACTGTCTTCTCCCAAATGATTGCCTTCCATGACCCGGAGTTAAGCAACCATTTAAATGAGATTGGCTTCATTCCCGACGTGAGTTACCAAGTGTGCAAATGCCCTGTCACACACTGACACAAATAAATAGCAGTGAAGGACATAGACGCGTTTGTTTTTACATTTGCCAAGTCAAAGGTGGAAATGATTCCGCTTTCTGTCTCTCCACCAGGGTCAGAGTAAAGGAGCATCCATAGATCACAATGTATATCTTTTTATTGTCCCTGACATTTCTTTGTTCCCCGTCCTCCTTCCGCACATTTTTGTCCAGGCTCAAGTTCTCCCTGTAGTCCGCGGGTGATGATTTATACAGCGCCTAAGGTCCGCCAGGCACACTTTGTGATTGTCCACTGCCGGACAATTTTTTTTTTTTTACTCTCTGCCGCCGCCGCCTCCTCCTCCTGCCCTCAGCTTTCCTTCTTACAGCTCTGCTCTGACAGTGACAAGGTTAAAGTCTCCTCTGTCTCTCTAGGGTGTCGGTTAGTGTGCTGACGAATGTGTGTCAGCTGTAGACCGACTTGGTGGACATTGCCCAATGAAAAGTGGGGTCTCTATCACTGAGGAGAGAGTGGTGGTGGGGGGGGGGGGCATTTAAGCCTTCTCCTCCTCCATGCAGTTTTCAATGCTGCAGCTGTAGGTATATTTAATTTTTTCCTCACCTTGCGCGGATGTCCCCATGCAAAAGGAAACATCCTGCTGCGACGTTCCCTCTTGAGGAAAAAAACGGTCTCATGGTGCTGACTTGACACTTAAGTGTACGACCAGCATCGATCGTGCCGTGCAAAGGGAACTTCTCATGCCCGTTTTCATTGTTAGGCCGGGATAATATTGGAACAAGCTTTGTGGGTGCAGCGTTCACGCTTTTTGTCAATCCTCAGTAATTCGACTTTCAAGACCTTTAGATCCCCTTTTCTTCTGTGAACTTCAGAGAACACTCTGTTTAACTGGGGCACTACAGTCTGTCTGGCCTAAAAAACACAAATGCCACCTCAGTATGAAGTAGTGGGATTTCATTTGTGTGCGTGTGTGTGTGTGACTGCAAAGTCGCATTTTGTCTCGCAACAATCTGGTAATGGAAAGGTGTAGCAATCACGGTGTCTTCTCCATTAACGCCAGGGGCAGAGAGTCAGATTGGAAGCCAGTGGTTTAATGTAGGCCGTTTCCAATTTGGCCACCTTCTCCTCTCCCGGGCCTGCCATTTACACCTACTCTAATCCAATCTGGCTGGACATGCAGTCCTGCTGCAGAGCTGTTGACATTGAGACTAGAACTGGGAATGCAGTGTCTTTCTCCCCTGCTCCTGGTCACTTCTGGGCACAGAGTAAATCCTGCCACCAGAGCCCCTGCAATTAGCAGCCAGTTAACAGGCTGAGATAAACCCCAGCACCTTTTTCTCCCGACTCCTCTGCTGCAGAACATTGCAGCCACTTTGACCAAGGATAAGCAGGTGGTTAATGGTGGTGCGTGTGTGTGTGTGTGTGTGCGGGTGCGTGCGCGATCTGTAAGAGGTTTGCGTTTCCTCCTGGGGAGGAGTAGAATGGACATGGCGGTGAGAACGGGTGATTCATGGGAAGAATGAGAAACAAGATTGATGCAGTAAAATCCATTGTTTGTTTCCTCCCCCGTTGACCAACAACAAAACCAAAGCTGTTGCTGATGCTTTTTATTGTTGTGTGTTTCGCCGAGGTCGTAGAAATGCGCAGCCGCGTGTGCCGAAGACTCCGCTGAGAAAGTTCCTTCATTTCATTTGAGCGCGCGACACATCGAACATGAACATAGTGGATATTAAGTTAGAAATAAATGTGTCTTATCTTGATTCTATCTTCTTTCCTCCTTTCCATGCAGCTGTACGCTATCCCGTGGTTCCTGACGATGTTCACGCGTAAGTAGCTTCTCGTGTTACTCACAATGTAGATGTGATGTGGCTCTGGGATAATCCCAAAACTTTCAGAGGGTATTTTAGATTAGAGTGACAATAAAAGAGGCTGAAAAGGTCACCGGCTCCAGTATGGACAAGTTCTGCCTTTGTCTTTTTTTTTTTTAATTCTCTGTATGACCTTTATTCCAGCTGCTAATTAATTTCTGCTCCTGAAGGGAAAAGGCCCACAACTTCAGTCACGCTCAGCCTCAGATTTTAAGCCCTGTGTCTTTATTTATCTGTAAAATGTATTGTTTTGAATGTGTTATCCAAATGTTTTCCTCTGACTCCCTCCGCCTTTCTCTGTAGAATAGCATGTGCCTTGTTTCACAGTCGGCCGCCAATACACTATGAATGTATTCTTACCTCCAGTTCATGAAAATATTTTTCAGGGGATTTTTGGAAATGTATATAAACGTATAACTACATGGGAAGGATGTTGCGGAAAAAATCTATTCTGGCCACTAACTTCCAGGCTGTATAAAAATCCTTTTATAAATAGGGGATTTAACTCGAAAAAAAAATCATCAGCAGTTATTGGCAGGCTTGTTGTCCTCGGGAGAAACCTTGATACATTTCTATAACTGAACCAGTTTTTATTCTATTTATGTGACATTCTACCTATGAACCGTTTCCCTCTGAAATATAAGGTCTGAGGCGAGAGGCCCTATAAATGCCGCTTTTGTTTTGTTTGTTTTTTAAGAAGAGAATATTAGCATAATAGTCTACTTCACGAGGAACCTTATGCAGACCTTCTCACAATGCGGAAAATGTTTGCCTACCCGTAGTGGGAGGATTTGAAATCAATAAGAACAAAGAGACCCTCTCTAAAAGAATCCTTTAAAGTCACCTACTACTACATTTGTTACGCTTCTTTGGAGACTTACAAGTTTGTATTGCGAGGGCTGGCCTGTGATACGTCTACCTGTCTACCTGTTCACCCTACCCCACGTTAACCCAGCCCTATACAAAAGAAAAGTCCACTCCTAAGTGCAGGTGTTCTTGTTTGTCAGTGCGAACCCAGAGAAACATTTGCGAGTCCTCTCGGAGTCGGTGCTGCCTGAGAGGCACGTAAAGGTTTTATTCTGTCTGGATCGCAGTGTGCAGTTTCTCAGTCGATGGCAGCGTTACGCCTTTATCTATCCACTGAGAGCAGTTGGAGCTGTGAAATATGGCCATATTAAAAGGGGTCACAGCTCATTGCAACACATGAAATGATATGCAATTAACCTCTGTATCTTGTGGGCGCGGCCCCGTCCGCACTGCACAAATGTTTGAATCAACTTGATTTCTTCAATTTGGATTGATGCATATTAGTACTTTGCCGGTCTCCAGACTCTTACGCAGTGCACATGTGACGTGCTTTAATTGTGGCCAAATAAGTCCAGTTGCACTCTATCCATGGGTTTATCTGAACTCTGCAGATCATTTTCATCCCTCAGTTAAACACACACACAGAAACCACTCTGGGGGGTAGAGGGTGTGAGGTGTAACCTTTTTACCCCTTATCCTCCCCCTGAGGCAGAGTGTGAGTCCGGTCAGTATTCAGAGGACTGCTAATGTCCCCAATCGAATATGAGGCAAGGTTGGAGGGTCATTTCCAATTCACATACAGACACACACACACACATACACACAAATACACACACACACACATACACATACACACACACACACACACTGCTTGTCACTCACATGCACCAGTCTGACTGCTAATGGGTTTTTTTTTCTCACCACTCTTGCTCTCTCAGCCTGCCCCCTCTGCCCACACGTCTGCATGGCTTAGCATCCGTGTTAGCAATCCGCTTCTATGATATAAACAGGTGGGCAGCACTGGTTCTCGTGAATACATCTCACTACGCAGGAAACCTTGCATTTTCCAAATGCTGGAAGTTATACGCTAACTGCGGTGGGAAGTATGATCTGGATGTTGTTTTTATTTGGCTCAGAATAATGTATGCAGGCCTCTTGCTCCTCGGCCCCAGTCATTTTTTTTCCCCACAACAACACGCACCTGAAAACATTCACTCAGCTGCCTCCCCCACATCAAATATCCCTCCCGGCCAGCTTGCCAATGCACAATTTTGTTCAGTGAGCCTCCCATTTTGAAGCCGTGTTAAGTAAATGTGCTCTGCACATGCACATTAGAATCATGATGTATAACCTGATGCCCCATTTCCCACTGTGTGCATTTTGCCTGTTATTGTCCTTCTTGCAGGATCCAGTTTTGCATCCCTCGGGGGTGGATTTGTTTTTTTAGGGATTTTGATAATAACATTAAAAGAAATCCTTCCTTGTTGTGTTCCTGTCATGCAGATGTCTTTCCCCTGCACAAGATCTTCCACCTGTGGGACACGCTGCTGCTGGGTAACTCCTCGTTCCCCTTCTGTATCGGGGTGGCCATATTACAGCAGCTCAGGGATCGTCTGCTGGCAAACGGCTTCAACGAGTGCATCCTGCTCTTCTCTGACCTGCCAGGTGAGAACACGAACCGGTATTCTGAGTAAATGTATATATGTATGTATTCTGTACTTAGGCTGGGCTGAGTGTTACTTGATAGTAAACAACTTCTGTAAAACACACCACATGACCTCATTTGAATGTTGTCCAGTCAGCATGCCTCGTTGTGTGTGTATAGTGAGATCTGCACTGGCACCACACAGACACACTCACTCATTGATGTGATCTAGGGGTGCCCCCCTCTGTTAGGCATCCGTCCGTTGACCTCGGCAACCTGAGAATTATCTGTCACTGAAATGTCCACCACTTGTCCTGATTTCAGAGCTTTAAATCCATCTTCCATTCTTGAAGGCAGTCTGGTATATCGTCAAAGTAAAGCGAGGCTTAGTCTGACCTTTTGAACGGTGAACCCCAAAATGCAGAATGGAGATAAAGCATATAAATGAAGCTGAGGGTTAGCATGGGAATTTGGGGCCTACCGGCTGCCTAAGGCATTTACCTCCTTGGCAAATAAAGTTTGCATTAAAAGCTGCACAAATTAAAGGTGTGGTGGTTGGTGTGAAATGACACTAACTAGGGGAAAAAAACTACTTGGGGATGGGTGTAAGCCACCATGAAAACCATCACATGCGACAGACCTCCATCTGCTCTTTTCTTTCTTCCTCCAAATCACAGTTTTTTCACTTCTCGTCACCCGCTTTAGTGAAATGTCAGTGTAGCTGCGGCAGTAAGATGTGGGAGGAGCACAGGTGGGACGGCAAATACTGAAATAAATTCCTGTTACTCAGCAGCGGTTGTTAATCCCTGCGGGTTTTCGTCCTTTTTTCTGGCTAGAGGAGCGATTCTGCCTCCTCTCTTAAATAAGGCACGGGAGGAGAGGCGACAAATAGAGGAGGATTCTAATCATACAGGGCTGATGGAAATGCATGCTTATTAGCTTTGCACTTTTTGGTTGCATATATTTATGAAGTCATTTTAATAGACTGTATCTGGGTCCAAATGGTGTTAAATATAGTAGTGGCAGACACTGACGCATTGCCCAATGGATTTTGCTGTTTTCTTTTATCTACTGTGCATGCCACACGGAGTGAAGCCTCCCAACAGCGGTCTCTTAATACGCTCACTTTACAGCTCCTTTTCACAAAGCGATTACTTCAGCAAAGTATTGGTGACATAAAATCCGAGAGCGGCATTCATAATGTATGTCTTCGGAATGTCTTCGCCTGTGGGATAGCTCAAACAATTTCCTTTAAAACTCTTATTTCCAAATACTGCCTCGCCCCCCCCTCTCTCTCTCTAGCTCTCTCTCTCTCTCACTGATAGGTAGAGTCACATTGGGGTTTTATAACCAACAGAGACGGGGCTGTTTTTTCCAAAGGGGATGCCGGAGGACTCTGTAAACGAAGGCCAGCGGCCTCCCCTCCTGCGTGAATTCAATGTTGCCATTCTTCACTGTGTTTTACTGCCCAGGTCGAACAGATTCATGTGACTGAGGCGGGAAGGGAAAAGGGGCGAGCCACTTCTCCTTATAAAGGTAAAATATGTTGGCCTCGAGCTGCAGTCAGCTTCTTTGGCAAGATTTCCTGCGAGCGGCTGCTTCTGCCAACTCCTCTCTGTATATCACTGCCAGCCTCATTATCGCAGCTGGTGTATACCTGGGTGCTTACAGAGGAGTACACTATCTGGCAGTGGTTTCCAAACTATATTAAGGAATGAATTGTGGGCTGAAGAGTGACCTCAAACAGTGCTTGTTTACTCCAGCCGTGTTCTGCGCCACACTGGAAAATAGTTACCAGTGACTTGTTACAGCTAAATCCAATCCAGTACTAAACAGTCCACACAGCATTTATCACTTCTACTAAATGGCAGTGGAGGGCTCACTGCTGCGTACTTATCGGTATGGAATGTGCCGGGTGCATTAGATTTTTTGTTTTGTTTTGTTTTGTTTTCGAGGTACTAGCTGCCATGGTCGTGGTCCAGATTGTAATATGTCAATAGTCAGTGGACTGAATTTCCTCCCATCCCGATTCTGACAGAAGAATGAGGCTTGCGTGGTTGATAAGTGAGGGTGACCATGTGACCCAATTTATCTGCGAAATATCAGCATGTTAGACTCTTACTCTTACGTAGTTCCTACTCTAAGCTGTCTTAACAGTTAAATGGTAAATATGTTGTAAGTAGTTATCATTCATAGGTGATGCAATGCACAGGCAGGATTAGAATGTAAACACTTATGGCCTTGTTGTATAAGTTAGTTACCTAGCACACATAAAGTACATAGACAGTAAGTTAAGGCACATTTTTGATTTGTGGCCTGCACCTGCTCCCTTCTGCCAAGAGCCGTGCAGAAGTGATGTCCTCGTACAACAAAGACTTGCATTCATTTGTTGCGGAGCGCACTCCACATGCACGCAACTACAGACACTGCATGTGTGAAGCCAGCAAACAAACAGAAAAATCCCAAAAATCACTGCTGGCAAAATAGACTCCATGAAGTTTAGGTAGCACACCTGGAAACTTATTTTTAAATGACTTGATATTTTGAGAAATGTTCAGTCCTTTTAGTTAAGACTTTAAACTCTATCCAAATGTGTGTCCGTAGCTCGTCATTTCCGATTCCACAAAAATATAACTGTTTATAATTGTCTAAGTAGCATGTACTTTAGGGAATCTTAATGGCGCTGGCTGTGTCTGTGTTAAAAGGGTAAAGGACGTTTTGACTTAACTTAACATTCAGAGAGACGGAGATGAACTTTGAAGGATGCATTAAAAGGCTTGACATTTAGTGGTGCGTTTAAAAAAACAAACAAAAAAAACATCTGCTTCTATTCCTCTCTGCGGAACTGTGGGAGTGAAAGTTAATGGTCAAGAAAACGTCACAGGAAAGTGGCTCTTGAATGATTCGGACACATTCCTTTCTGTCTATGCGGTAAATGGGTCCAGTGACGATAATTCTCAGTGACAAGCCTATTACACATAGAACTGCGTCTGTAATTACCACTATTCCGACAAAGACGAGTGGTTGAGATTTAAGGGGAAGTGATGCCGACTGAGGTCATGTCTGAACAATGGTTCACCTGGGTGTCAATAGGTCATCTCAGTGTTATGCCGTACACTGTAACTCATCGTCCCGCATGCAATTTTTGCAACTTTCACAGATGGCGTTTTTTTTCCCCCCCGCAATGACTGCTTGTTGGGGCTTCGCTTTTTGTCAAATGATATCGGAGCGTGAGATAAGTTGAATTGTGACAATAAGTAAGACCTGCGCTCCCACGTACTTTTCCTGAGAACCAACAATGCGTCTCAACCTGCCATCCATAGGCAATTCATCTCATTTTGTGGGTCTCATTCGCTTAGCCTTGAAGCCTCGGGCAATCCATAACTTTCTCTTGTTTGGAGACTTTCATTGATTCACCACGGAGCAGAGAGGCTCTCCGGCTGACAGCGGCCGCGTGTTTACTGATGACGCAGCGGCATTTGCCTTCACGGGACATTAGCATCTGTCTCAATGAGCCGTGCTGGGGACAGAACTGATGAGCTCTAGTTATACTGTATATATTTAGTTCAGAGAAAAACAGCCATGCTTGTTCCTGGCACTGCCTGGGCCATATTGAGAAAATAGGGAGAAGTAGAACAACGATGTTGTCGGTTTTGCAACCATCACAGCAATGATTGCTTGTTTGGGGTTCGCTTTTTGTCAAAAGGACACCGGAGCGTGAGATAAAATGAAATGTGACAGTTCGATTCGGCTAAAGCGCGTGGTACACGTGCTTTTAGGGTGTGTTCAGGGCCTTGGGGGTATGGTTGACAATGGATTTACTTAGCCTTTTAATCGGTCATGGGTATTGGCATAACGTGCCGAGGTGTGTTTGCACCTTGTGGGAAATAAATAAGAAACAGTCAATTCAAATCTAAATGTTCACTTTGCACTTTTCTATCCAAGCAAATGAAAGGATGACTTAAACCTGATGACTTTTAGGTCATTCAAAACATCTGTCACAAGATTAGATGATACGTAAGTGACATTGATTCATCTCCTAAATTACTCCCACTCTCACCATACCCCACCTAATGTGAGCAGTGTCATCATGGCTTACTAATAAAGGGTCATTGAAAAATTTAGACAGCAATTGTTATATTTGCTTATGGTTGGCTATAGTCTCAGTGGAGTGAGGGTCAAGTCTAATTTTCCTGAATCCATGGCGTGTTTGTGCTAAACCAATAGGTAGGACCATTATAATACAACTGATTATCTCAGCGTATTTAATGTCATCTCTCTTATTTTCCGCTTTCTAGTTCATTGCACCACTCCGCAAAGCCCCCCCCGAGAATCTCTTAACTAATCATGCTATGCGTCCCACAATCAACGCCCCTACATCATAATTACTAAAATGTCCCTTTGTCTGACTAAAAAAGAAAAATGTCGGCGTCACATAATTGGCTGCCATGCAATGGCCAGCTGAGCCCAGGGCTTGTTCCAGCCACCATCAATCTCCTCTTCCTCATTTCTGCCTCTTTTTAGCAGAAGGATTGATTGCATGCCGAATTCATCGCCGGGGGGAGGGAAAGTGTGTTTCCCTGAACTGCCTATGAGCTCGGTGGTGAGGAATCTCGGACCACCAGTGTTTTTTTTTGTTTTTTTGTTTTTTTTTCACTGGAATGAAGCTCGTAACTGAGTATGTGAGGTCCTAGCCCACGGGAGCTGACAACCCCTGAACCTTGATGTCGCTGTGAGACTTAGGGACGGGTAGGGGGGTGGGGCGCAGGGGTTGGTTAGGTGCATCTTCTATATAATTTCCCTTAAGCCTGGTCCAGGCGCAGGTCATACCAGGGAACACTCGTTAGCTTTCTTTGCTTATTATCCGACGAAGAGAGCGGTGAAAGAACGAGTCTGACGGTGTGAAAGCGAGTGAAGGTAAGAATTCCTAATTTGCCCAAATCCTTGGCTAATCCACCGAGTCCCAGCTCTCTCTATAATCCTCTCTATTCTCAAATGTGAGAAGCAGGAGAATGCTGGATACTGCTGCTGGGGTGGCATTCAGGGGAAGAGGCATTTTTGAGCTCGGGACGTCGGCCGTTTTTTTATCTTAAAGAGCTGACTGCTTAAAATTATTAATGGCAGCAAAATGCCAAGGTCAAGCGTCTCGCATCCACACCTAATCCTCCTGTAACTCATGAACCTTATCTCTTTTCCTTTATGTCTAGTCTAGTAAGAAAGAGAGAATCACATTTATTATTCTCATGCTGTTCTTTAATTTTTATTCTTTCTTACCATTCTTAAGTGAAGTAAAATCTTGTCAACGGTCATTGAGAATCAAGGGATTAGCAGGATACGATCTGTTCTCAAGTGAAAATGTCGTCGCAACTTTTGAATGGACGATCATTACGGTAAAGTACAGCTGTTAAAATGAATTCTAATAAACTCGATGAGCCTTTTAATAATTTTTTGGTGAAGCCTTCTTTACAAAACGTATTTGTAACTCATATTTTTTTAAGATGCTATCTCAATCCAAAACATTTCCACTATACGCTGATCATGGACATATGATATGTTTGCTTCACTGGGCAAACCTGATCCTTTCTTAAAAAGATTAGCATATAACAGGTGAGGAAAAAGGCTCAGTATACAGTATATTTACCACATAAGAGCTCTGTTGTGGTGTGCCAAGGTCATGAACTGTCTCAATGGACTAAGTGTCTGGTTGCCTTTCATGAACAAAACCCTCAATTGAATTAAAAAATGTGTTAGTGGAGGGAGGACTAACTTAAGGAAATAAATGTGTTGGGGGGGGAAACCCTAAGAAGGAAGTGTTTTTTATTATTGACTTCCTGTTCGAAATGATTAACCAAGGAGGTTCTCCACTTTGTGTTTCTCAAAGTGCAATTGCATAAAATGTTAAAGTTACATTTGTGCTTCACTCGAACTTATATTTGAATAACTGGTTTTAGGTTCATGTTTTCTCGCATTTCATTGTCTGCCTTTTGAATGCAAACCATGAAAACAGCATTATGCAGACCACTCTGTTGTTGATTTTTTTTTTTGTGTGTGTGTGTGCATAGTGTGGGACCATCTCCAACATCTGTCTAACATCCCATTCCTGACTTTTTCTCCTTTTTTTGTGAGACAGAAATTGACATAGAGCGCTGCGTCCGTGAATCCATCAATCTCTTCTGCTGGACACCCAAGAGTGCGACGTACCGACAACACGCTCAGCCGCCGAAGGTCGATGGCGACAATGGCTTTGGGAAAACGGCAACATACTATTCGTCCGACTATCAGGATATGCCTAAAACAGACCTGGTGAGTGTTTTTCGGTATTTCACACGTACACAGACACACATTTCTGCTGTTTCGTCTTGAGCTGCACAGTGGCCTCAGCAGGCTGCTGCATTGACCTTTCATGTTAGAATGAGCTTCTCAAGAATCATAACTTACATTCCAATACAGAGCATGGCAACCTCAGTCTCTTAATTCCCGAAGTGGCTAAATATTGATTCATTTAAAATGGCATTCTCTCATCATTTATGAAGAACATTATCTAGCGCTACACCCAAAAAATACGGTCAGACATTTATTTGCAATAAAGGAGCAGATTATTTTAAGTTAAGTCAGCAAGATGTCTGTGGTTTTGAGGAGTGTTCGTTGCTCCGACGCTGACTTTCACAAGACCTTTTGTCTGTGTTTATTTTTTATGCCTTTCAGACCTGAATGCGACATGTCCAGAAAGCTCGCAAACACTCTTGTCAGCCCGTATCTGCTGTGTGCTCAAGTGATTGCTGTAATCTTTCTCATTCGGCCGAGACTCATTTGTATGGGTGGTGGCATTGAGCCATGGCTGCCTCTGTCCGCTCCCCCCACCTGGGCTGTGCTGAAATGTCACTCTCATCACTGGAGTGACCACAGGCTCACAGGCACAATATGCATCTAATTAAGTCTACATTATAACTGTTGATGCAAAATCCAGGAAACTAGTAATTCAATTTCCTTTTTTAATTACTCATTATTACATAAGTGTGTATCATTATAGTGATGATCGTAATGCAATGAACACATGCAAGGAAATAACCTATGTCTATGTCTTTCATAGTCCTATTATGTGAATTTTCTCGAGATGAGATGAGAGCCTTATTCAAGAACTGTTTACGTCATGCACTTTTGCACTGTGCATCAGTGCAACTCGCTTTTTGCCATTGTCAATAGACAAATTCCTATTATTGCTCCTATGGAAATCCCCACAAAAAACAGGAAGGGATGGAAACCGATTGCCTTTCACTTTCATAGTCATAGACAATTTCTGGTGAGCTTGGCTTTCTGGGAAAATAATAATAACAATGCAAAGTGAGTGCTCTGTGAACAAGTGATAAAATGTGCTGGAGGTTTAACAATCTGTGTCCTGCGACATTTGGAATCTCAAAATGACAAAACTGAAAGCACCATTCAAGCGTCCAAGAACTCTGGATCCCTACCTTATCCAAAACACCCTGTATGAAGTAAAGGCAGAGCTCACAGCATGTGACGGATTAACATTCAGCAGCTTGGCAAAGCACATTGAAATCTCACCAAAGGAAGACTCATAATCCTTGTTCCTGTTTCCAGCAACATACTCTGTTCCTTCCTATGTCTGTTCAGAAAGTTGTCATTATCTTAACAGATAATGTAAAGATAACGTCTGCGTATAATACTATAAAAACTTAAATGGCTGAAATTGTAATGAGGCCTGTACTGTATATACTGCATATATTGTTTGCGTAACATGCCTCCTTATTGCCAGCTGTTTTTTTAGCTGAGTGAGCTTCAATCTAACTGTCCAGTCTGCTTGGTATGAGTATGTTTTTGTTTAGTTTTTTCTTAGAAAACAACTCAATTGCTCCTTTCTCTTAGACACTAATAAGGGAATGCCAAAACAAACACAATATTGTACTCTCAATCATATTGCCGCTGTCCTTTAAATTCATTTGGTTGTGATAATGGCATACACATACACCTGCTATTTGAGGGGCAACCGTAGTAGGGTAGATTCTGGGTGATAATGGCTGTACACAGCAGAGTGTAATCCCACACAAAACCAAAGACACTCACACATTGGTTGCTTTGAGGAAAAAAAGAAATAAATCGTGATGCGGTAGGCTGCACAGGAGGCTTGAACCCTGTGGATGAGCAGATGTTTTGCAGAATGGCAGCTCACTGACAGCTGGCAGGGCTCATATTTCCGTGATTGTGGAGATGGATGTCCATGAGTAAACGGGTATGCTCCGCCGTCCCAATTTGCCACTACGTCTTCCACTGGACATGTAAAACAGTGTGCAGTGGCGAGTTCCCAATCAGATATACGGTCCAGTGTAGCCTGTTATCACACCAGGCATTTTGACCTTTTGTTGCTGGCAAAGCACAGTTGTTACTGAAAACATGAACAATGCCTTTGTTCAATTCAAGTGTAACAGGAGGACATGACAGCGTGATGGTGAGCGAACTAAGTACCAGGGCCCTAAAACAGCTAAATGGAATTCAAGATTTACAGTGAATGAGTAAAAACAGAGCATTGCCTTAAGTCCACATTTATGAAGACTTATTTTGAGCAGGACTTAGGCACAATTATAAGAACACCTATAACATACATGCATACGCGCTGCAGAGATGTAATTGAACACAAAACTACTCCAATATCTCCTAATGTATTCTATAATCCTTCATTGTCATGCCAGTGAAATGTAAAAGTGTCATGAAGCTGTCCTCGACCGGCACACACTGCTCATCATGACATTCGAGTCACCACAGCTCCAAGCAACCACCGGTTGCATATTTTTTCCATATTTCTGTCAGAAGGCAAACACAGAATTTTGCCTAAAATATAGAGCTATAGGTATTTGACATTCATCATTGCTGATCAGCTCATAGGTATCCAGCCAAGTTGGTGAAATGTTCATCTCTATGGAACCATCCGATGTCCTCGGAGACGATTTTTAGAATCGCTCTTCATTTAAATATAACAGTCTACAGATTATCACTTCGGACAAGGCCCTGGGCATCAGAGTAGTAGGTTCCCTCGGTACATGATAACTGAGCGGGTGGCATCAGACAAATCCATAGTTCTTTTATAATAATTAGCATCGGCTGCGAAGAGGACCGAGGTAGAACATTGTGGCCCTACCAAATCAAATGAGCAAATGTGGCCGTACACTTGCCTATCAGGTATTCCATTGGGGATGCCAATGGAACATATGTATTTGTCTGGATTTGATTACATTTATACCGTATTCTTCAAAGGCTTTATTTTGATCCTAGTGAGTAATATTTTAAAAGCTTTTCTTGAAGTCAAACTGATGGACCCACCCTGCCATTTTTTGTCTGGTGTTTATTTGGACCGAAGCTGAGCTCACTGAACCACTGAACACCCATTTTTTTAAATTATTTATCAGGAAATAGTTGTTTCTCTTGTTCCATGTCTTCCCTCTTTGTATTCATTAACTTGAGTATGTGCCTGCAGAAGAACAAAAGCAAAATGTACTTTGTGTCAACCAGCATCTTTACATCCTGTACTCTACAGTATATCGACTACTCAAGTGATGAATCATACACACATAAAAGCAGCCACATAAAAGCAGCCACTTCATAACATTTGAGTCATTTCCATGGAATGGAAGGGTGGGCCAAAGGAGAACTCGGAAATGTATTTCTTTCTTTTAGGTAACACTGGGACATAGTGCATTTTAGGGGCAGGGAAAGTATGCGCTCTGTACTTTTTTCATTTCATTTCTCTCCTGCTAATAAAAGAAGTGTCGGTATGTACATTATTATATACTGCAGCTTACATGTGTCCACAGTGGCAGGAGGCAAATAGTGCCATATTTACATTGTGTGCCATGGCATTCATCGAATCTGAACCCACCCGTCTGGGATCATAATATATACAGTATATATATATATATATATATATATGTGTGTGTGTGTATACTGTATATGTTTTTTAATAAATGTTATCACAATCGCACCAAAATATTTATATATTGCTTACTGGAGCTTTTATTTGTTTTTTTTATATATCTAATCCAAATCCAGGACCCCAGTGCAGGGTGCTGACTCGCGTGCAGGAAATCGTAACGTCCATGTGCCCAAAAATAAATAATAATAAATCCTTTCTGGGTTCTAGACATCTTTTAGCTTCTTCGCCTCTAGGTGGGCTGTTCAGCTACCCAGTGAAGTTAGTGCCTTTCAAACCTTTATGAAATTTTATTTCATGGATGGCAGAGCTTTTGCACATAACCTACTCAAGGAGTGGATGGCCCTCCTCTCTTTTAAAATTGGCTCCCACACAGTTTGCAGTAATTCATAGGTACTGCTGTTTCTTACAGCATGAGGCAATACACGATACATTTCTACGTATTTTTTTTCTTTTTTAAAGGGACTCTGGAATAACTGCTCTACTTAACTTTTAATATAGTTTTTTATTATTATTTATTTTCTTTTTTTCAAAATGTTTCCAGGGTTTGAATCACATGCTGTATTTATATGGCTTGCTCTCCATTGCAGACCAGGGTTCAGTCCCCTGTAGCCATGCCCCTGGCAGCGTGCTTTAATGAACCAATTTTGCAATGCAGGTGGAAACCGCCGAAGGGTCACGTTCTGGCCACTGCTGCTGGTCTTCCAGGGTTCACTCTGTACCGCTTTTTTTATGGTGATGCACAAGGCAATTCTAGTGTGAGTTTTTAGGATGAATTGTTTCAATGTATGGTGTCAAAAATATCATCACTATCATATAAAAGACATCCATGTGTATTTTCTGGCCTCCTGATTTACAGAAATGATATATCTTTGCAAAAGACATTTCTCTTGCATTTTTGTACAATTATGGCTTATTGAAATTCCATCATTCAAACACGTATTCTTATTTTACCTACTCATGCAGTCCCGAGAGCCTCTGCCGCTGTGTGACCTGAAGGCAGAAGTATCCCCCAGAATCTCGGCCGAGGACCTAATTGACCTCTGTGAGCTGTCATTGGGCGGGCCCACCAAGCGGACCAAAGCTGGCAAGCCCAAAATCATTGCTGTTGACATTCGCAGTGGAGAGGAGTATCCTTCACATTTCTCTTACCAATGTAAACAGAAATGCCCTGTGGGTGTATCATGACGAGACAGACACACTTATCTGATTGTGCAACAGTCGAAGTTCATGCCCTTGACACCCACCCATATATGGTTGATATCCTTATCTTACTGCCATGACTCTTCCATAGCATTTTGTGGTCATCGTTTTCATCAGGAATTTATGACCAGTATGTTTTTCTGTAGAAAGTAGTTGGCGTTCCAAAACAAAAACAACTTTGAAGGGAAGCATTCTTGAGGGCAATGGCTGAATATATCAAGTTTTCTTATATAATATCTCATCTCTGATTACTGGGTGTGCAGTATGTGCATGGCTGTTGGCCTTCCAAAGAAAACAATGTCTCTGGCAATTTATTTTATTTTTTTTAGACCACCTGATAGACCAATTATTCTTTAATGGATTCTTGACACACTTATTCTGCTTCTCAAGTTGTTATTTAAGAAGCTGATACATGTTCTGGACAATGATCAAAAAATGTATTCTCAGCTTATAAAATGCCGACACCAACATTAATTGTCAACTATGCAAAATATGCAGTAATGTGGCTACTGTTTCCCATTTCCAATAACATCATATTATTTGTAGCTCTACAAAAAATGACATTATTAAACAAAGAGCTTAATTTTGTATTTCAGGTGGGTGGTTTCTATTGATAACTATGTTCCTGTAAAACCTGTCCATCTCTTTAAACTCAACAGTAAATAAGGATTAGTGGATCGAGTGAGGGTTATAAAATGTTGGCTTTTTTTAAGCCAAACTCCTACACCAGAGCCTCCTCATAGATTCGGACTAACTACCCAAAGGGATTTTAGCACCTCCAGAGGATTTGGCGACCCTTGTTTACTTTGACCATGGTCTTTGGCAAATCTCTGTCGTGGGTGGTCACAAAAAGTGGATTAAATGCAGACGTTTGTGGGGGCAAAAGGGCAGATTTAGCTGCTTACTTGCCTGCTGGATTTTCTTGGGCGACTACAGGCTCACGGCAGCGTTTTTAGTGAATATAGTCATTTGACAGAAAAGCCAAGCACACCTTGTCTTAGCAAACATAGCAATAATGTCAATAGGTACCATTCCAGAAAAAGGACAGGCTCCTTTTTTGGAAGAGTTATCTATACCACTCTGGGGTCCCTGTGATGAAACTCGCTTTCCTCTTTCAACAAATCTTTCACTATGAGCTCGTCCTTTCTATTGTATCTGAATATGTCTCATACACGATGGCTTTCCAAAACATCGGGCCCATTTACAGAAATGTTGATTCACATGTGCTGTCCTTACACATTAATGCTACAAATGATTCGTTCTGCTGGTTGTAAATTGCGCTCCTTAACTGCACTGCTTCCAGCTTCAGCAGAGGCCATGTTCCTGGCAGCATCAACATTCCCTCCAGCACAGCCTTCAACCCTGACGGTGAGCTGCTGCAGTGCCCTGCGACAGGAATCCTCCAGAACTACCGAGGACGTGTCATTGTGGTCATCAGCCACGCCATGAAGAGCGCTGCCATGGTGAGAATGCAGACACACAAGGGACACCATTTAGGCTGCGAAAGTGTTAAAGTGAACGTAAAAGAGACAAACAAGCAGTTCTCCTTTATTAGTTGTGTTCTATTATATTTCGGCAAAGGCAGCAAGATCTTTCAGTGTCTGACTTTGTTGTGAGAGCTCCAAAAATGATCTCGCAGCACCAACATAATTACCCAACCCTGACCTAAGCTGCACTTGAATGGTAAACCCCAGTCATTTCATCGGACAATTTCAGCTACGCAGGTCACAGAATGAAATGTCAATAAAGGAACTCAATTTCGCTCAAATGCCATTCACGTCCCTGCACCAGTGGCATTATCATTAGCTTTGGGGTAAAGCAGCCAGAGCGCTCCATGCGTGGTCAGGCTTTACTGTCAACCTTTCACATTGAAAATAATAATGGCATTCACGAATAAGACTGATTCCTCTTGCCCCATTTTTAACATGGATATTTCTGCTATTTCAATCTGAAATTTGAAAACTGCGCCAAAAAACAATGTACAGCACAAGCATGTACTTTGTTGGGATCTCCTGATGAGGGATCGTTGCTATCCACATTATTCTATATTATTGTTATTTATTATTGTTTTTGGTTTTTACTCGATTAAGGCTAAGACCTTGGAAGTTATCCACATTTCACCATCTTACAAAAGGAGATATTATGCCATTACATCTTGACTTCTCGACATAACCAAGGTTCATTTATCAATTTAAGTCGATACAGATTGACATACTGTGACCAACATGCAGAGGCTAGCAAATGTTCAGTATAAGCTTCTGTACCGCCTTCCTCAGAAATAATTTTGGAATTACTCGTGTTTTTGTGTTTTTTTTGACACCACGTGCTACAAAAAACAAATAATAAAATGTGGTCTGTCTCACGCCACTGTATATTCCAGCTTTGGGTTCACTTGAACTCACAGCCTTTTGGCCTGCAGTTTCTGTATTTGGGCTAGTCTAATGCTGAACTTTGGTTGTGACTCTTTCAGAAAGGTGTTCAGTTAATTAAGCCTACCTGCAAAAATAAATGTCTTTCTCTCTTCTAAATGTCTCCCAGTTTTCAACACATCTGGTCAAGGTGAACTTCCCGCGGGTGTGTATATTGGATGGAGGGATCAACAAGCTGAAGCCCACTGGGCTCTTGACCGTGCCCTCCCCTCAGATCTGACTTTTCTCTTTTTGACCCTCTTTTCCTCTTCTTCACCCTAACAAATTGGACCAGTTGGACTGTAAACTCCATTTTGAGTTATTGAAGTGACAAAAAAACAAAAACTCATTGTCGAATTTCGATTTTGTCTAGATTACAAGATTTAATGTCCACATTTATTTTTTATTTTATTTTTCAGCTAAATAATGATGAATTTATTCGTTATTAATTTTTTCTTTAAAACATAACTGTATATTGTTGTGGTTTTGCACTGATAAAGGATGCTGCCTGTGTCCAACACACATCTCTGTCAGTTTGTCTGTTCTGAGCCTCACACACTTTTGGGGCGCGACAAACCAGTTGAGAACCTCTGTGCTAAAAGGAGGTAAGTCCAGTGGTTGACATTCATTGAGTTTCTAGTTTGGGAAATGAAAAAGCTATTTTTATGTCTGTCTGATATGTTGATTCCAAGATATTATTGAGCAGACATAGCTGTGGATGAGGGTGGATTCCCCAATCCGAGAAGATGAGAGTGTGAGAGGCAACTGGACTGGTTGAAGATTCAACCAGTCCAGTTGCCTACTTTGAATCACCATTATTTTACCATTACCATTACCATTTTACCATTACCATGACCTGGATGACTGAGAACCTTCACAGACATACTATACTATGATAATACTACTACTACTACTACTCAGACATACTATACTATGATAATACTACTACTACTACTACTACTAATAACAATAATAATAATTATTATTATTATTATTATTATTATTATTATTATTATTATTATTATTATTATTATTATTATTATTATTATTATTATTTTCATGTTTTGATTATTATTTTGATTATTATTGTATTTATTTTTATTAAGACTAAGGCATATATGATCATTAACAATCATAATCAAAGAGAATACATTTAAATATACCTTTAGAAACAAGGTGGAAATAACTGGATTAGGTTTTGAGAAATGAAATAATCAAAGGTTATTTTTTTGTCAATCCTCCTAAAATAATATAAACAAGGGTTATCAATCAAAAACTGTTTTACTATAAAGAGTTTTTTTTCCATGCAAAGCTGTTGTCACATATTGTCATGCCAGCAGGCAGAATGCAGTCCAGTGCATTACAGTTTTAATGCAGAAATTACAACAACAAAAAAATCCATTGATTTTTTGCATTTCCAATATTTGTCCAACCCTTACCCTGCCAAAACCATTGTTTTTTGACGGACACACCCACAAAAACGACTAAAATTATATAATAATAATAATAACAATAATATTATTATTATTATTACAGTAATTGTTATTATAATTATTATGATTTTTTTATGATTTTAATGATTTTAAACTTATTATTTTTATTTTTATTAAGACTAATACGACATTTTACCCCGCCAAAACTTTGCTTTTTGATGGACACACCCACAAAAACTACTGAAATGATTGAAAATGAATTTGTATTATAATTATTATGATGATTATTATTATTGACAGTAATTGTTATGATTATTCTTTATATATATTTTTTTTTATTATTAAGACTAATGCAACATACGTCCTTTTACCCTGCCAAAACCATTGCTTTTGTGAGGGACACACCCACAAAAACTGAATAAAAGGAGAAGCCTGTGGTGAGTCCCCATCAAAGACATTCAATCTACTTTGCACCGCATTTCCTGGTCTTCTGAGCAGTGGTAAGAGAGATGCTTTTATTGATTAAATCAGCAATGAGAGTAAAAGGCCAACTTAGAGGTCATTTACCAATCCCCTTGCCATAATGATATTTACTATGTTTAATATTCTATACATTGAATGCAATGCAGTGAAGTTAATCAAACCTCTACTTGCTTGTTTTTTCGACTCAAGGATTCCTCAACTACCCAGAGAGAAAATGGTGCATTACGAAGTGACAGTGTTCACCACCAATTTCGCTTTTGCCTCCACTTTGAACCGTATTCACTGTAAACTGGTGGGCTCGGAGGGAGAGAGCCCCCGCACACGCCTTATCAGCATTAAAGGGCCTCTATCTTTCACCAGTGGCGCCGTAAGTTTTCACACAGCTGAAATCTACTGGAACTGGAATGTTTGAAAACCATTTGTGTCATTTCCTCAGGTGTCTACTTTTCGTGTCACCTGTCCTAAATCCCTTGGAAAATTGGTCCTGATAGAACTGGAGAAGGAGGCAATACTGTTCTTCCCACCCGACTCCTGGTTCCCTGCCCTCGTGCAGGCGGATTCCCCCGAGGGAGACGCCTATTACTTTCCTGTGCACCGCTGGATCGATGATGCTAATGTTCACCGCTTCAGAGAGGGAACAGGTTTGTGGAAATGCTTGTCCCCCATCTTGTATCATATTTACTGACCAAAGAGGACATGACGGACGGGTCCTACGAGCTCGGCTACACGGAGGCGAGAGCAAACACCTGCCAACAAACTGTATGAATCAAACGATTCACACCCTGTTGTTTTTTCCTTGAAGCTCTTCAGGTCTGTGAAGACTCCCATCCTCTCGGCATGTATGACAGGGAGCGGGAGCTCAAGATGCGAGCGTCGGAATACCGGTGAGAAATTTGACAAATTTGAGCTGAGATCCCATCAAGGTTAATTAATAAAAATGCATGACACGATGAAATGTTTTAAGTGTGTATTATTACACACTAGTGCAGTATATTAAGTGTATATAGTCAAATAAAAACTTAAAACTGAGGCCACATTGGTATCTGGACTGCTCAAAGATCCTCACGACTCTGTTTCTTCTCTCTTGTCCCCAGCTGGGATGTGTACACAGAGGGAATACCCCACTGCATTAAGACAGAATCCTGTCAAACTCTGCCTGGTGAGGTCCGGTTCTCCTTCACCAAGACGTCCGAGTTTTTACTCACTGCGGCCGCTGGGTAAAGTTCTGGCAGACACCAATTCGTTTCACTTTAAAACTGCCGTCATGTCAAAATGATGTCAGGCGTCATTCGAGATTTTATATTCTAGGCTGGCTGAGCTTCAACTGGAAGGACTGGCTAAATGCACCCAGCCATGGCCCAATATGGATACTCTAAGCCAGGTGTTCAGCTCCAAACACACTGAAATAACAGGTATAGTCCTATTTTAATATCTGCAATGAATATTGATACTGTGTGCATAATAATAAGCAATCCTGTTTAATTGTACATTCAAATTACTACAATATTACCTATTTATTATCCCAGTTGTATTATTGGTTGCAAAAACGCTTAACATTATATTATATCATATTTCCCTCGTGTCTATAAGCTTGTTTAATTGGCTTATTTAGTGGAAAAATGTGTGTGTGTCCAAACAACCCCAAATCCTGTCAGCTGACCCTGAAGTCTGTGTGACACAAATCCCCCTCCCCCACCTTTCCCCCCAGAATATGTCAGGGAACACTGGAAGGAGGACAATTTCTTTGGCTACCAGTATCTAAACGGTGTAAACCCCATGTTGATCAGACGTTGCACAGTGCTGCCCAAAAACTTCCCTGTGACCGATGGCATGGTCTACCTCCATGGCCAGGGCACCTTGGCAGAAGAAATGAAGGTCTCAGATTTACATATACAAATTTTGCACATTTTTTGCACACGTTCACCCTGCATGAAAGCAATTTTTCAAAATATTTCTTTCATTTTTTAATCTCACAGAAAGGCAACATATTTCTGTTGGACTACAAGCGTTTCGATGGACTGCCGCCCAACATCATCAATGGGAAGAAGCATTACTTGATGGCACCCCTGGTCCTGCTCTTCAAAACCCCAGACAACTGGCTGAAGCCCATTGCTATTCAGGTGAGATGAGCGCTCAAACGTGGATCTGCATACACATGAGACATCTGCTGAAATATGTCCAACGCTCTCGTCCCGTAGCTGAAGCAGACTCCGGCAGACGACAATCCCATCTTTTTACCCACGGATTCCGAGTACGACTGGTTGTTGGCCAAGATCTTTGTGAGAAGCGCGGATTTCAGCGAGCACCAGCTCAACGCGCACCTGCTGCGCACCCACCTGCTGGCTGAGGTTTTTGCAGTGTCCCTGTTGCGCAATTTGCCCATGGTGCATCCACTGTACAAGGTGGGAGAGTCTCCCGAAGTTTTCTTTGATATAAAATGCAGGCATTTCACTGGTGTAGTAGGATTTCAATCTCTGAATCGGTGAAAAAGATCTTTTACCGACAGTTTCCTCCTCCTCTCAGCTCCTCGTACCTCACACCCGCTACAATCTGCAGATCAACGTCATGGCTCGCCTTTTGCTCATATCTGAGACTGGAGTTTTCACAAAGGTATGAAAAAACCGTCACGCTCAGTAGTGCCTAAACCGCGTTTTATTTTATTTATGATCATGCATACTCTTTGTTTTTCACCTCTTCCCTTTCATATTTGATGGTTTTATAGTTTGCGGCCTCTGGTGGAGACGCCATGAACGAAATCCTGAAGAGCTCACTGAAATCAATGACCTACAGCTCACTCTGTATACAAGACGACATTGCTGAGCGTGGGTTAGAGGCCATCCCGAACTTCTACTACAGGGATGATGGACTCCAGCTGTGGAACATCATCCACAAGTATTATAGACAGTTTTCATTCTGCATATTCTTTGCACATCATAAATACTAATATATATATATATATATATATGATTCTATTAGCACTGTGTTGCAACGTAATTTTCTACATTTCACAAAGGTTTGTGGAGGGAATAATCAAGCATTACTACAAGGATGACAGTGAGGTCAAGAAGGACTCTGAGCTGCAGGAGTGGATTTCGGACATCTTTGAATTTGGATTCCTTTCTGATGCATCCACAGGTAGGAATGGAAAAGAACCCATTTTTTCTCCGACTATTCATGGAGTTTGGATGCACATTTACAAACCAAGTTAGTCAGAAATGAAACTTAGATTTTGCCATCAAACAGCCGAATACCTATTTTATTCACATAGTTTATCCCTTTAATTCACAGGAATTCCACAGAAATTCACCAACGTGGCTGAGCTGGTCAAGTTTGTCACCATGGTGATCTTCACGTGCTCGTGCCAGCACGCAGCTGTGAACGGTGGACAGGTAATACAAGAATGGTCGGATATAATGCTGTTATTTGTGGGTCTCGATTACAGCTTCTCTTTTAATGTAGAAAAAATAGGGATGTATTTGGGTCAAATAAATTAATGAATGAAATAAATGTATATACAATATAACTGTAGTCATAGTTTAAGTTAAAATGACTAAGAATCTGCAACCTCCTAAAATGTCATTTTTAATATTTTATAGATCCGTTTCATTCTGCTTATATCGGACCTAAGTAGTGGAATGACTGAGCACCATTTTGCATCCCTGTAGCCAAGCCAAAAGCATGAATAAAAACATACGGCCCTTATTTATCTCATATCAGAAAAAGATCTGAAAGCCCTGGTGTCACCATAGGCTTTAACAAGTACTATCCAGTTCATAATCAACTCATTTATTTGATCAACTCATAGTTTGACTATGGTGCCTGGATGCCCAACACCCCCATCGCCCTGCAACTTCCTCCACCAACCAGAAAGGGGACATCGAGCGAGGCCACTATGTTGAACACCTTCCCTGACGTCAACACAACAGCCCAGGGCATGTCCACCATGTGGCTCCTCAGCAAGCAGTCGTCAGACTTCGTAAGTACTTCATGAAAAATGACATGAGAAATCACGAAATGACGTCAACGTTAGTGGAATTTAACACGGGTTATCACTGATCATCAGGTCCCACTTGGCCACTACCCGGAGCACCATTTCAGTGAGGAGACTCCCCTCCAATTGATAAAGGAGTTTCAGGGAGAACTTAAGGTGTTAAGTCAAGCCATCAAAGTCAGAAACCAGAGTCTGGAAGTCCCATACACATACATGGATCCGGAATTCGTAGAAAATAGTGTTGCCATTTGAATATACCAATGAGTGACCCCCACAGCTTTTGGATTCAATTCAGTTTCACCTTTACAAAAGGGAAAATGTCTAGAATTATATTTACATTGTATTGTTTCAATCACAAAAAAAGATAGGAATATAGAACATTAATCATTTTAATATTTTTCATGGGACTGCTATTGCAAAAAGTGTGTGCTGTTTGTGTTGTTTTATTTTGACCAACTTAAGAGTTTCATCACTGAGTATATTTCTGTGAGAAACAATGAAAACTATGCGATTGTTTTGCTTACTTTCTTTTTCAAAAGTTATGGATAAAAAATCAAACACAGTGGTTTATATGAATATGAAATATATGTTGTTTAAAGACTGAATTAAAGACTACTTAAAACATGATTAAATCTACTCGTCCTTATAAATAAAACTTAAAATCAACAAAACCAACTTGAGTTTATTCATTTTATGCCTAGATACGCATCTACTACTTTTTTCATAGGAATTTGGTCATGTCTTACAATGTGCAGTGTAGCATTTGGTTCTCTCTTAGTGGTCATTAATTCAAAACAAATATTATCTATTTTTATTTCACTCTTCTGCCAACTGTGACCAAGTGTTTTGGAATAACTGATTAAGTCTCTACCGCTGGAGATGATTATTATCATCATCAGCACCTAACATCATATTTCAACATTAGTGTTCAACTGGAGTGGACACAGCAAACGTTTTGTGAAGAGGGACACTTCATTTTCATTTTATCATATATATATATATATATATATATATATATATGAATGTGTGTATTCATTATGAAGTTACATGGAGCTACCTTTTGTAAAAATAGTTGCCCTTGGTTATTATAGTAGTGCTATCAGTGCCAGTAAATATGTGCATTTTATATATATATATATAATCCTAATTTTAAGCCTTTGATCACACCCGTTTACAATCTACATGTCACCTGATTCCTGGCTGTCCCCTTCCTGGTGGGAATGAAAAAAATAAAGTCAACATAATCATGATTATAAACGGAGTTTACAAACCAATTTAATCATATATGAAATTTGAATCTCGATACCAAACATCTGCTAAATACTATTTTTTGTAATGCAGTTTCAGTCTTGTCTTCCCTCTTGTTTCCCCTGCCTTTGTCTATCTTCCTGCCAGTGTGATTGTCTGCCCCTCCCTGATTGCTTTCACCTGGTGATTACTTCCTGTCTGGTTGCCAGATCGTCTTGTGTGAGGACCAAACAATCCAGCCTCTCTTCGTCATCACTATTACAGTTACAGTTTCTCATAGTTCTCCGTTATAGTCCTAGTCAGTTAATTTCAGCTAGTATTTTTTTCATTAGTCATAGTTACGCTAGTTAAGTCTTTTATTTTTTATTTTTTTAAGTGTCTGCTTCTTTGGGTCCGTTTGATGCCGTCATTGGGTCTGCTGTATTTTTGTATTGTGCTGTGACAACAGTCAATACTACCAGGGGACATCAATGTTGAAGACCTTCCCTGATGTCAACACAACAGTCCAGCCGTGTAGTTGTAAGTACTCTTACAGTGCTCTGCTCCGTGTGCCGTGTCTGTTCCGACGGAGGGAGGGGGGGGGGGGGGGGGGGGGGGG
>JAFBJU010001185.1:0-52225 GCA_016785305.1 Colistium nudipinnis
CTGAATATGAAGTGGTGCACATGCAGCTTTTTACTCACATCAATGTGTTGAGCCCAAATGTTTGACATGGATGACGAATCCCGTTCTCAGTTCCTCACGCGCATGCGCACCGAGATGGAAGATCTGCTCATGTTCGACATCTCGTGTTTCAGAAATAACGTTGAGAATTTGAGACTCACTGTATGAAGCATGACTTGCTTCACACAGCAGTTAAACATGATGTCAGTAGTTCACCAGCATCATGCTGAAATTTACACTTTACCCCACTTACTTAAATTCATGCAGACACTAGTCTGAGCCTCAGCTCATTCTCATTCTTCCACATCACTTCTTAACTTCCGAAGCCATAACATAACTCTAAGCATATACAGGTAGGTAACGGTACCTAAAGTGAAGGAGGACTCACCGGAATGTAGAAACCGGTGTCTGCTGCTGTCGGCTGTCGGTTTTTGACGGTAGCATCGGCAGAGAAATATCAATTTTGCATGACATGAGCACACACATGAATATTCTGTCAGTCGCAGCTCGGGACTAATGAATGAATGAATGGGGCTACTTTGCATTGCTCGTCAACGAGAAATGACTGATGTGACTTCCAACGCGGTCACCAGAGGGTCTATGACATGACCATACGTTTGCGTGTGTCCCGTTCTTCCTCACCTCTGTCCTCACCACCTGCCACTGTCCCCCCCCCCCCCCCCCCCCCCCCCCCCCCCCTCCCCCCCCCCCCCCCCCCCCCCCCCCCCCCCCCCCCCCCCCCCCTTTCCCCTCATATTTTTCCATCTCCCCTCCAAGCCCTATTGATTGCATTGATTGTGGATGGGGATGGCGGAGCGGTGTTTGCCATGGGATAATTGGACCATTATTGGCGCTGTGATGAGTGCGTTCTCCCCCTCCCCCCTTCTTATTTATTTATTGATGTGATGTGTCGCCTGCTCCTCGCTCGTGAGCGGGA
Source organism: Colistium nudipinnis (assembly GCA_016785305.1). Classification (NCBI taxonomy): domain Eukaryota; kingdom Metazoa; phylum Chordata; class Actinopteri; order Pleuronectiformes; family Rhombosoleidae; genus Colistium; species Colistium nudipinnis. The sequence continues at coordinate 956 of JAFBJU010001185.1, forward strand.
TAGCCGGGCCCGGTTAAACAACTGCAGAGCTGTCCGCCATCGATTAGTGTGATGCTGTGTGCGTGTGTGTGTGTGTGTGTGTGTGTGTGTGTGTGTGTGTGTGTGTGTGTGTGTGTGTGTGTGTGTGTGTGTGTGTGTGTGTGTGTGTGTGTGAGTAGGGTGAGTGTGTTTGTGTAGAGGGGTGTAGAGGGGTCAACACGTGACGTTCAGAATACATATTTGTAATCAGTGGAATGGAAGAGCGATTTGCAGGGCAATGGGAGCGGCCGCGTCCCCGTCCCCCCCTCGTGCCGGGGTTATTTCAGTAATAAAAGCATGGAATGGTTTTGTTATTGTATCGATCGGATGAATTGTGCTGCATCGACTTAGTGAGGAACAGGACATCCGACATCGCGCTTTTTTAGTTCGACGCCGTCCTGTTGTGTTCCCCCGCTGCTGCTAATTGATTATTAGTATATATATATTTTTTTTTCATACAATTAAGTTCCAACTTGTCTAGGATTTCAAAGATTTATGCAGGAAATCTGTAGCCCCCCCCCGTTAATCGTCGTCATCATCAACACGAGCCATCGATTTTCACGGCGATGCCGTGTGGAGTCGCCCCGGCAGTGTGATCGCCCTGGCAACTGCTCAGAAATATCAGACAGGAAATACAAATCCATTTTTGCACATTGTTGGCCAGTCTAAGGTGGTCGGCTACATATTATTTTTTTTTCTTTTCTCTAAATGGCTGCACTTTGAAAGCTTCCTATCATAAAACAGAACACAGCAAAGAGTATTAGACCTTACTTAACCTGACTGGATAGGAAAGAGAAGGACAGGTTACCATACTATAAAAACACAAATGATTTATTTAATCAATAAGAAAAAGGCCCCTGTGTATTTCAGAGAACGTGTCCCCCCCCCCCCCCCCCCCCCCCCCCCCCCCCCCCCCCCCCCCCCCCCCCCCCCCCACACACACACACACACACGCTCAGAAGTAGGATTTGTAGCACTTCGGAAATAGATTTTTATCCCTGTGTAGTTTGGGATGGATGGCCATGAAATGAAGTCATTATCTAAATGAGGCTAAATTTCCCATCTGCACCTCTTGATATGTGAGAAACGGTTCATGTGACAGTTCCTGCCACCAACCAATCCCCAGAGAGAAGCATTAAAACATCCAGATACTGCAAACTCCTGCGGTGCCCCGAGGCGGAGCGCCGCGACTGACAGTTGTGAAGAAGTGACGACACTTTCGTTTGACACTGATTAGGGAACATTTTCTTCTCAGCTTCTCATGATAAATACTGTACAGACAAAACCAACAGAGTAAGTGTTGTCATATATTTCAACACTCTACGACTAATTCACGAGAGGCTTTGGCTGCGCTGATCCATCCCCCCGAGGTTGATCCGGATGGAAGATTAGAACAAAGATTCATTTGTTATTGTGGGAGAAAAAATTTTGTTTTTTTTAATCCAAAAGCACACTAAGGTAGATGTGGGATTAAAAAAAACAAAACACAAACACAAACAAAACACTGATTTTCTTTGCAGACTGATATCCGGCAAGCATTGAGGTAAATTTGTTATTTAATGGAGGTGAATTATCACACATTAATCTGGAGTTATAGCTGGATTTAATACCATACATGATATCACAGGTTGTTTTACCCTTGACCGATGACATTAGAAAAAGTAGTTTGTGAGCTCTTTGTTTTTTGTTTTTTTCCTCCCACTGTCTTTTTCCTCATTTATCTTCGTCCCGGTTGTGAATCAATCGTGGCCAGGGGAAAGCTTTTCTCGTGATGCTGGCTGTCAAAGGGGGGGGACGTATACTTTTCACTCGTGGAACAGCGCGACTCAGCAAAAACTTTTCAGCTTGGAAACAGTACAAGGGGAAAGAGTAGAAAAAAATAAGAGAGAGAGAGAGAGAGAGAGACGTCAAAAGAGAAACACCAGTGAGAACTGTAGTTGTGAGAGATGTGATGCTGCAGTCATACTGACAAATTATGTGCGGCTGCAGCCCAAACTTGAGGTCAAAGGTGGGTGGCTGAACGAATCAATTTCATTGGTTGAATGGCTCCCATTATGCACGGCAGATTTGGTGGATCATTGATCATTTACGCTCAGCACTTAAGTCTTTTATTATCTTGTTTTGTCATTGGGCCCTCCTGAGGTGAATTGAGTCATTCGCAATGATATTTTCCGTGAAAAACGTTTTTATTTTTCTTATTCTTTTTTATGCTACCACACAGATTCACCTGTGAACCAGAGTGCATTTGATCTCAGTCGTTGGAGATGAGCAGTCAAACTTTTATTATTTATATATTAGGCTATGATATAGTATGTATAATGTTATTATATTTCTCATATGAGATCCTAGAAATGTATATATTTGTATTATAATATGCAGGTTCACATGATCCTTGTCTTCTGTGGTTTCTCTTGTGAAGCAATACTACTGATTGCCGATTATTTCAAAAGAAAAAACAGAAAAGTTAGTGAAGAATGTGAAGGATAAGATCATGAAAATGATTTTTGTAAGAAAAATGTGTTCTAAATAAAACCTCTTTCCAGAATATTCTATTTTCTCAGCGTGTGGTCCCTGGTTCACATGGTTCGAGAATGTAAACTATTCAAATGTATCTTTATTAGGCTGGGGAAATAAATAAAGGAATGTAGAATGTCAGTATATAGATCCGTCCATCCTCTATACCTTCTATCCACTAGGGTCCTAGGGGAGCTGTAGCCAGTCGATATTCAAATATACAGTACTTCAGTAGGTACGTGAATATGTGAACATTTTGCAGTTTAAGAGTACATAAGTATGCGCATGACATTGTACATAATTAATGCCAATGCCAAAGTTGGCCCCTGTGAATGCATCGTCATTTCAGCACACTTCAGTAATTAATTAATTTGTCGTCATGCAAATACAGTTAAGGACATCAGTAAGTGGCTTCATCATTTGCCCAAATACACAACAAAACAAAACAAACCGATACAAAAACTGTTTATTCCTTTTATAAGGTTGCAACAGCTCAACTTAATCCAGTGAATGTGCTGTGGTTTGCGTTACCGAGTGCTCGATGTGTTGTTTTGTACCTTTCCGGTAACGTGTTGCATTTTGAAGTGTGTCTATTTCAAAGCTGGAAAACAGAAAATGTCAAAATGCGTCCTGAGTCGCGCTTGTGCAATGCGGTCGTGTAGAAATGTCACACAAATAATGAATGAGCCTCTATTGCAAATCCATGTGAGACAAATTGCTTGCAACTGGAGAAACCCCATGGATCAGTTTTATTGTCTCACACTAGCACTGAATACATTGCAGTGTTGTGTTGGGGCGGTTGACCAATAGTAAATGTATTTATTTATGAAACCTGTCGACTTTGGTTGAGGCTTCAGTGCACGTTCACGCGGGCAAAAGGCTGCAGGTAGACACTCAGGAAGCCGCGATCACAATGGCGCAGACACGGGAACGCTTGATAGCCTCTTTTCTGTTCCCCCGCATCTGGAAGATGCCGCGGCGCTAATAAGACCGAAAAGGCCATTAAAAGGTAATTTGGTCCTCATGCCGCGTTTGTGCGCAGATTAGCCCCGGCCGAGACGACGCCTGCAAATGCGCGAGCCCGTGTCCGTCGGTGTGTTCGCGCTTTGTAGCCGTGAAATATTGATTGCCGATGCCCATTTCTTTTTTTGGGGTCATCCTCTGCTCGTTGACCTCTGTGTAATTACCTCTGGGACGACTCGCAGTGTTGTTGGATCTCGTGGTCCTGTTTACCTCCGCTCCCAATGTTGGGTTTGCAATGCTCGAGCTAATTATTGACCCAAAGCCCCATTAAAAAAATAAATAAAAAATAAATAAAAAAAAGAAAGGAAACTCAGAAGCTGAATATTTGAATATGTCATTGCGAAATGAACCTGTACTATACTACAGTGGCCTTTTATGCACTTTGTTGTTTACGTTAATTGTCCCCTCTTTTTGATCACTTTAATGCAAACAACATTTGCAACATCCAAGCCCTCTCAAGTTGGATCAAATGAAAACTTGAAGCCAATCATCTGAGCGCCTGATTGCAATTATGACAGGCACCTTTTAAACGATTCATTCCCCGTTTTCCCCGTGGCATTAAAATTTGCCATCAAAACTAATCTCACATCGATGGCTCGACATGCAAACCCCTAGTAAACGCAAGGAGAGCCTTCAAAGGCATAGGTTTCTTTTTAACTTGTTTACTCCTCCATTAATAATGATGTTTTTTTGCAAATAGAACCGCTCTGTTGAAAAAAAAAAAAAAAAAAAAGGTATATGATCTCACAGCCTCTTTTGGCACCGGCTGCCATGCACTGTACCCCCCTCCCTGCCTGGAGTCATTTTCTATTTAAGGTGAATATGCAGCAGAACTTGAGGCAAGAAAAGGCTCCTCCAACTCCCTTTGTGAATATGTATTCTTTGGAAACAAACACATTTTGGATTGTTGGTTTGGGCTTGGAAGGGATGTACACTAACTCCACAGCCGGGGGAGATGTGTTAGAGCGCAGGTACCCAAGGTGTGCCTAGGCTGGGTTACCGTCCCCCTGCGAGACCACACAGTGGCTAATACATATTGTGCATTATGCATCCAGATACAAAGACGTGACATTTTGAGAATACTAATTGCCGCGCCTGGGTTCCCGGTCACATTTAGCTGTTAAATTACACTCTTTTATCATGAGCCCGGCCAGCCAATTAAAATGCAAATACCACAGACTTCATGCGAAACACGAGGAAGCCAACGATTTGCCGTTTATATTTCATTTCAATTTAGGAAAGCGGTGTATAATCCAATCTATTTTGGCATAAAAGTTTAAAAAACTGCACCAGCTGTCATCCGTTCATCGATCGCCTTCTTCTTCATTGTGTTAAAAGGACAAATATGTCAGAGGGAATTAAAGGTGTGAATAAGACACTGAATAGTAATACTTTGGCACATCATTTAATCAGTAATAGAGTAAAAAGCAGGAATCTTATTTATGTACTTATTCGTGTCTTCTTTATTTTGCGTACAAAGAGCTCGGTGTGACTTGCAATGGCAATACATTTAAAAAATCTAAATATTGCCTCTACGCGTTTATTGTGACCTGCAGAGCCTTCTAGTATGAATGTCATCTCCTTGAAGCCAGATGGGTGGAAAAGGGGTGGGCAAGGCCGTTATTTTTCGAAAACCTGTTAATGGAGTTTAAGAGGAACCGAAGATAAAGGTTAAATTGTTCAAATGTCAGAGCGGATTCATGTGAGCCAGAGGGCCGGGGCTGCTTCCCAGTCCAGTCGAGGAGTAGCAGGCGGGCCACTGGGCTACAACAACTGGGACACGGGAAACAGAGGGAGCTGATGGCGCTGGGGTTAAATCTTGTTCATTTTGTTTTCCTCTCGGTTATTAAGAAGGATTTCACAGAGCAGGAGCGCGCGGGGTTCTTGTATTTATTAAAAAGCTGCGTGATCCCTTACTTACTCTGACCACAGGAAGTCGTGGAATAGAAAGGCTCCTTCTGCAGCTAATGGAAAAGCAAATGTCCTCAGCTGTAAACCTCACACGCAAAAGGCATAGGAACACATTCGTTCACATTCATGGCTGAAGATGCACTTTAGCTACACTTTGGAAAGCCACATGGAAACAATAACCAGCATGAATGCATTCATAGTGTCACATACAAAGGAAAAAAAAAACATACTCCGTGATTCAATAGTAACCATGACACCTTCCTCTGCAAACACACATTATGACACATGGTTAAACCACAATCTTCTCCTCAACCCTTACCATACCAAGAGCGTTCCACAACCTCAGCTGCGTGTTTATAATTGTTGCCAGGACAACCGATGCTCCTATGGTATCCTATTGTATCCAAAGGCAAGTCTCAAGCAGCCTAGCAGACCCACGGAATATGTATATTCTCCCCCCCCCCCCAGAGTGAGGACTTGCTGTTAAATGTAGGTGCTGAGAATTCCCACAGTTCAGAAGAATGTGTCTGGCGTGTGCTGCTGGAAAAAGAACACAGTGTACACTCAGACACGTCGGAGCGAGATGTGAGTTGGTTTTTTTAAGGGTAAATGCCGCTTACAGTCAGCTGTTTTTATTATTTTAAAGAAAGTGCCTGGAGGCCTCTCCGACAAGTGACGTAGGCGGACGCGCGCAAATGCCCGCACACGTGTGGCGAGCTCGCAGCCGTCGTCTGTGATTTGCATCTCTGCTCAACGTACCTGCATGCACCATATGTTCCCATATGTTCCCGCCACGAGCGAAGCAACTAAAAGAGCGCATGGATAGATTGTTAAACGGCAGACGGCTCATCACAGCACTGCAGTCTCTTATATGTGTGTGTCTATGTGTGTGTGTGTGCGCGCGTGTGTTTGTGTTTGAGCCCTCGGGTGCAGAGGAAGTGAGTGAAGCCGGAGTGTTGCCATGTGTTGACATCGATAAAAGCGATTTCCTACTGCACCTACTCAAATTGCATTTTTTATCGTTGGCACTTTTTTTGTAACGCAATTACAGCCATTGTCACGCCATTTTTAATATCTGACAACACGTCGTGTCTGTTGGTGTCCCATGTTCCACTTTGCATTGTGCTTCGTGTTCCAAACTGCATGCATTGCTTGCAAGAGGCATATACAGCAAACGGAGATAGACGCGCAGATTCATCCGCCGCCTCTATTTCTGGTTTGTAACCGTCCGTTTATGTGCTCTTGAACCTTAAATTATTCATTTGGGCCAGTATTAAAGGGCCATGCGCTGTGGGTTTTGTCGATACCGGCAACGAAAGCAAAAAAAAAAAATTCAGCCTCGTATCTCACAGCAGAAAAAAAAAGAGCCAAAAGGCACTTGAGTTTTTGTTTGTTTTCCTCGATATTTAAGATAAAAAGTTTGAGTGGCAACATCAGAAAATCAAATCGTGTTATGTGACCTCCCCACCCCCAGTATAATGTACGCCTTTCGTTCGCATTCTACTCACTCTATGAAGCGGGCAGGAATGAGCCTCTTTTTTTTCCATAGCGACTGCGTGAGTTGTGTGAGTGCACGCCTGCGCCGCCACAGCACTCTCTCTTGATGGATGGTCATCTTCATCGGCTTGCTCATGCTTAATGAACCCGGCGGTTCATGTCTTAATTGAATGCTTTTTATGCCTTCATGTTCTGAAAGCCCCCCCCCCCCCCCCCCCTCCCCCCTTTCGCTTGTTTCCCCCCCCCTCCCCTCCCCCCTTTCGCTTGTTTGTGAGGTATAGGGCGCTGATGGCCTGTAAACGGATAAAGGCCTCTCCGCCCGTCTCACACGTAATTGTGTGGCCCTCGGGGTCACATGTAGAAATACAAAAAGCATACATACATGCATATGTGCATGCATAGACTGGGGGTGGGGGGGGGGGGGGGAAAACAAAGGGCAGAGGGGGTGGAAAACAAAGGGCAGATGAGTCAAATGCCGACTTCTCTTATATCTGGTCGGCTGCGTCCTTTCCCAGAAAAGCCCTCGGAAGCAGGTTGCCACAGCTTGTGCGTGTCTGTGTGTGTGTGTGTTGGCAAGCTGGTGCTGGAAATGCCAAGATTTTTTAATGCATGGCTAATGCACGTCTATAGTACATGGTTTAATCGTGAAAAATACACACACACACACACACACCACCAACATAGACTGAGACACATATAATGCCTCCCGTTTTTTGCAGCTAAGCTTGAATACCTCACTGTACTGTTCTGTGCTACTTTTATTTTTGGTTTGTTTCCCTTTATTTTTTCCGCCTCGATGTTTTTACTTATTTTTCTGCTTTGTGTTCTCACGTTGTCTCTCAGTGAGTCATCCGACTCAGCGCGGCTCACACGGGGCTATTAATCATCTGCTCTCTCGGTATGTACAAGGACATTCATAATCATAAATGGTGTCCTTGCCGTATTGACATTCTATCAGTGATTCCAATGTTAGAATTTATGAAAGTTGAGGTTTATTTATCAATTTGTTTGACTATGACAAATAATGTTAGTTTTCCTCCTAATTCTCCGAGCATTTGCTGCAAATCGGGGGCAGCTGAGTCCTGTAATTCAAATGTGTCCTGCCTGCACCAGCGGGATCGTGTGAAAATATTGGACTGTATGGATTTCTCAGTTTCTTCCCAGAATATTTAAGGACGATTGCCAGAGTCACAGCTGGTGGATCACACAAGCACTGTCGGCGTCAACATGACAAATATAAAGTCGCCAATGTAGCTTTTAAATCGCTGCCATAGTTTTATGAACGTTTCTCAAGTCATGGACAGTGTAAAGTGAAGTAGGCCGAATATGTGCACCTAATTGAAGAATACACATATCACTCACATATTGAATAATGTTATGTCAATATCCATACATTCCTTGGTGAATGATTTATGAATTCAATTCATTCATTCATAATTCATAAGTGATGAAAGAAATCCCTTTTACTTGACTTTGGGTCCGTGTAGCATCCCGTCCTCCAAGCTTGGTGCAAATGGATTCGGTACCTTTCGCGTACGCAAATAATAATAATAAACTGTAACATCATTTCCTTGGCAGAGGACATTGTTACCATCCTGAAGGCCCGAATAAATAAGCAAAAACGGTTTTCGTACCTGTTTTGGTTGGTGGAGCTCGAAAACATGATGAAATGTGCAGCCGCTTGATAGATGTAGATAGAGAAGTCAACTGCAGTGAAAAGTTTGAAATGTAAACATTTCATTTTGATCGAATTTGTTTCCCACTTCTACTACAGCAAAGGATCCGGCCACGCTCCTCTATTTGTACTCTATTTTGTATCATTCTGACAAATCTAGAGTGCTGAACGTCTCGGTCACCCCCCTTGCTGTTACTCAGCTGCACCTGGGCCAATATTATCAATTTGAACAGCTGCCCTGCTGGCAACCCCCGGGTTGGGAGACAACGGCGGCCTTGTTGGTATTCAAATACAAGTGTCACTGTAATCAAATGGGTCTTGCCAAGACAGAAGACAATTTGTCAGGTGGTTACTGGGGAGGTGCAGGTCTTATTATGGAGATTGCTCTGCGGCTTAATTGGCACAATGAGGTCAATCAGAATGTGTCGGGCGTTTGTTCTGATGGTTACTCACGGGGACTCTTGTAAGTTGGATTTATTAAAAAAAAGCAACTTCGTTTTTTTTAATTACATAACTTCTTCTTCGTGACAGGCAGTAATGACGCGCGTGTGACAAAACGCCACAGATTGCAATAGATCATGGACCGCCACAGACATTGTAGCAAAGTATCAGACATCATATCTCAGGTGACATCGCAGACGTCACAGGGCTAAATTAAACGAAGCTTAGCAGGGATGATGTATCGGCTCCGCGCTCTGGCGTTATAGCACATTATAGTAATTGGCCTAAGGGTGGAATTTTAATTAAAGAGCAACATTTTTTAAGTTTGATATGGCAAGTCTGCTAAATACCATACCCGTACCATAAATGTCACACTATTAGTCAAATTAAAGCTAACAGCAGTAATGGCGTTTTTCCTATCATTATTGATAGGAAAAACGCCCCCCCCAAAACCAAGTCTCTCATCTGCAAGTCTTAAAGGTGCCGAAAGAAACATCGCAAGCTCATCAGCCAGGGTGGGGGGGTGTGGGGGGGGGGGCGGGATTGATTCTCTAAGTGACAAAAACATTCAAGACAAATGTCAGATTTTTTTTTTTTTACCACATCCTCGTAAACTTTTATAGCAAGCAAAGTTTTCTCGTTCAAAGGATAACTTTTGACATTTGGGGGAAGATCATTTCATGACAAGACGGCACCATAAAGATAAAGCACAACACCTTGGAGACAGAACAGATAAAGGGACATGGGGTTTTAGAACCAGGCTAAAACCAGGGCGCTTTATTACAAATAGATTGCCCTTTGACAAATGAGATCTCCATTTTAAAAAAGCAGCCATTCTTTTGTATATGTTTCTGACATAATGGCCATCTACACACCTCTTTTCCCCTCCTACATTTCTCATCTGTCACCTTCCCCTAAATAAGAGTTGACATTTGAATTTGGAGGGCGGCAGGAGGGAGAAGAGCCAAACAGTGTGAGCTTCTCTAATTTCAATCAGATGAGCTGGAATGAGTCCAATCTGCCATTCAGCGCCAAGCCCTCTTATGGATCAATGGCCTCTGAGCCTCGATAATCTCTCCAATTGATCGGTTGCCTCATTGATCATTATCCCAGCATTAGCCAATCAAACATCGCTCCGGTAAACAAACACGCCAAATAAAGACCCCCCCCGGGAGTTTGCTCCCCAGAGGAGGCTACCAGTGATGTGGAGGAAATACTGAAAATCCCCCTTGGAAGAGAATATCAAATCATAAGAGTCCTTAATATTTCACTGACTTGATGAAATATGCATTGTAGCCCAGAATGGAGGAAAAATGCAATGATTTGGATGCATAATGTATGAGACGGTCGGCTGGCGAAAATGACACTGCACCGCTGAATAATCGCCACTTCACTATCGCCACAGCACAATGAGATTTTGTTATTGCTACGCATCACTCAATTCATTTGGGGGAGTGCATACAGTTTGCATCTGGTATTTAGGGGCCCACCGTGTGTGCGCAGCATGCCGAAGTGTGCCAGTTAATTAAAACACTAACTGGGATGTTTCCTCGGCATCACGTGACAAGCTCGGCGTCGTTCAGCCCCCCCGAAAATAGCAGCAGGGTTACTTTGCAGACTGAGCACCAGTTATACGGTTCAAATATTAATAAGGCTGCTAATGGGGACAAACAATAAAAGGAAAAAAAAAGAAAAGAAAAGGAAGGTGGGAATTTTTTGTCGGGTCTCAAACACAATTGCCATGATAATGGCTCTCGATTGGCTCTGGCCAGGGAACCACAACCACAGAGATTTAAGTGAACATGAAATTCAATGGGGCCATTTTTACACACAGCACAGCACAAATTGTACTAAACTGTTAATGATCCTTACATTTGATTTTTTTTTATCACTTGGAAAATAAGCGGTACAAATGCTATTCCATCTCTAGGTTCATCATGGTCTTTGAGTGTGGCTCTGGCCAGTGAACCACAACCACAGAGATTTAAGTGAACATGAAATTCAATGGGGCCATTTTTACACACAGCACAGCACAAATTGTACTAAACTGTTAATGATCCTTACATTTGATTTTTTTTTATCACTTGGAAAATAAGCGGTACAAATGCTATTCCATCTCTAGGTTCATCATGGTCTTTGAGTGTCGGTTGTGTAGTCGGGATCCCTGTCCCAGTGCAGTGCTGTGTGTCCTCTTCTGGTTGTGTATCTGCAAAGACAGTGCCCGATCTGACCCGTGACCTTGTTTGACCACGTTTGGGCTCTTGTCGTCTGTGAACCGCTGGCTGTCGAGCCGGTGTCCGGCGGACAGTGTGGGCTTTGGAGATAATTGGCGGTGTTTCCAGGGGGGTGGGGCGAAACCTGCTCTGATGAGGAGAGACAGCGTTCATTCCACCTTGGATGGAGCAGCTCTCATGTCTGGTAAATCTCCCCAAGTTGATTGGACGGACCGAAGCCGTGCCGAGCCAGGGTCCAGAGCAGCAGGCAGAGTTTCAGTCCTACGTGCCTCTCTGGGCTTCTAATAAAGCAGTCACCCACCCGAAACCCCTCAGATACTGTGTCTGCCCACCCCCCACCATTTAATTGAATTAGATCAAAAGTAAACTGGGTCATACGTAAAAGGCTTATATCAATTATGAAAATGATTTTAACGGAACTTAAAAGTAAACATGGACTTGTTAAACATGAACCCCGTCTCACTTAAATCCCTGGAGAAATGTTAGCACGTATTTGAACAGACCTGGAATTGAATGAATCAACCGGCTTCATATTAACTCGTGGGCTGAGGAGGAGGCGTCACGTTGGTTGCCCCACTCAGGTTTATTAACTCTCAACCTAAACTTCATACGTCATAACTCATTTGGGGGAAAAAGAAAAAAAAAAGCCTCGCCAACAACTCAAGCGAAACACTTCTGCTTATTCACAGTTTTGTCGTCCTCCTGAGCCTTTATTTGAATTCCCAGGGTTTAATCTCAAACAGTGCCGCAACAAAAATAAGAATTGCCGAGGGTGTCGAATTTGACAGCCAGCGACAGACTGCGTTCGGCGTGTAACTCACCATTAGACTCGACTGGCTTAGCTGGGCATGTAAATGAAGCCACTGGCCGTTTGAGCCACACCCTCTATCTCGTTCTGATTTATGACACGGAAATGTCCTCCCACATAAAACAAGCCTCTGTAGGACAGCCGTCTTCCACCTGCGCAACCTGATGAAAATTAAAAAACCTCCAGCTCCAGATGGATGCTGAAAAACCAGTCTGTGCCTTTTTTTTTTTTTTTTTTTTTTTTTTTTTAACTCTCGTATTGGACCACTGTAATTCTTTCTTATAAGGATGTTCCAATGTAATAGGGATGATTTGGAAATCACTGACGGGAACTCGGAAAGGAGATCGTAGTTTTTCCCACGTCACCTTCTCGGCTTTTGGCTCCCCTTTAAAATCCGGAATATCATCTCTAAAATCCTTCTCCTCACGAAACGCTGGTGGGCCGAGCTCCGCGGTATCTCTCGGAGCTCAAAGCGGCGGATTTTCCCAGTCCGTCACGTTGCCCGGTAAATGCAGACTTACGTGCGGCTCCTATAGTCTGAGAGCGGGAGGTGGAGGCAGACGAGGCAGGCATTTGAGGTTAAACCTTAAAACTCTTCGTTTTGACGAAGCTTCCGACTCGGGCTGGCTGAGGTGAGCACCGAAGCGTCCCTTAGTTAGGCTGCTCTCGGTCTAGACCGCTGTAGGTGGAGCTCCCAAGATGCACTATGGGTTATTGGCGCTTCTGGCATTGCCGGTGATATTATTGATAACATCACGACGCGTCTATGATTATTTTTCATTATGACTATCACTTTGACGGTGATTAAATTCATATTACTGTGACTGCTCTCTCTCTCTCTCTCTCTCTCTCTCTCTCCCCCCTCACTCTCCCCATAATGAGCCCCGTCGGATTTCTCTGTATACTCTACGCTCTATGATGTGATTTGGCACAATACAATAAATATTAGATTCATTTCATGAATTCAATTGATCTTTTTCACCAGGCGAATGCTAATGAGGAATGACTCCAAATGGAAATTTTCTTTTTTTGCCATCTTCTCCTCCGCTGTTATCTGCCGCTGTCGAGGGTGTGTGGGTCGTTTGCCGTGTGCGCATTGTCCTCGGACAAATCCCCCTGGGGAGAATTTGAACAGCCCCATCCGTGTGTGTGTGTGTGTGTTCTTTGTGTGTTCTTTGTGGGGTTTATGTATTTGTAATATACACTATGTATATAATGGCTTATAATATGGCAAGTTTGACATTAAAATGCTCTTTACTGCATGCACGTACACCAGCTCACAGCTTCACAGGGAAGCGCTGACAAAACATTGTTTTTCCATATACTGGACACTAGTATTCCATAGACTGGCGTATTACTTATACTTAATATGGTTGACGTACATGTAAGCAATAAGCCAATAAGCTGTGTACCTAACCATCAGTTCTGAGGGTGTTGTGTGAGAAGACACAAGGCACCAACGGTACATACTGTATAAAAGGGCATGAGTCAACAGGAGCTCAAGGCGGGGTGTAGCTTGTTTTTCGGCGTCCCCGTGGCTCTACCTGCTGAGCGAGGTTTAAGCTCGGTACAGAGGCAGCGTCATAGCCAGCGGGCTCCCTGGTGGACCTTCGGTGGAAAGCGGCCACAACATAACACACAATCTCAAGACCGACAACTGGATAAAACACAAGGAATCGAAAAGACAGAATCCACAGGAACATTATATATATATATATATCTTAAAAAAAACAATAAAAGAGGTCAATTAATCCAAATTGAATTTACATATAACCAGACTGGCCTTTGTAAGTTCCCTCTCCCATGCAGTGAGTTCTGATTGTTTAATAGGTAGTAATTGGTTTGGTATTTATCAACCCACGAAGTCCTGAATGTCAGAGTTCAGAGGTGGGAAACTTTTACTCACACCCACCATGGCTGCCTAATGTGATTATTATACACAATTTTGTCGTGTCACGAAGTAAATGAGTTTTGTCATTCCCCATTTCACAAGGTTGTTTAAATCTCCGAGCACGATTTAATTACAGAAACTAAATGTGGCAAATGCGGTGACATTATTGCAAATACACGTTGGCGCACTTCTCACACTTCTAAGACATCCTGGCACGAGTGCGAGATGAGACGTTTTTTTTTTTTCTTTTTTCCCAGCGTTAAAGCTGCACCACTTCAGATGGTGTTGATATTTACTCACAAATCTTTTGGATGGGAATGAATAATAAAAAGTAATTGCAACAGGAGGAGGCCGGCTGTGTGTGTTTGCTGTGGACTTGCAGACCCCGCTCAGCGCTAAGCTGCGGGGAGCACAAACAACGAAGGCTCAAACTCGCACTTTCACCAGGGCTGGTTGCAGGCAGGAGTGTTATTGGATGTAGCACGTCTATCCTGGATATGTCTCTTTAAAGGGCCCCAGTTTCCTAAAGTGCACCACTCAGTCTTTTACGAGGATGACTCCGCGCCAGGACCCACCCCCGTCTCTCTAGCAGCGACCCTTCACCAAAACCCCAACACTAATCCCACATGAGGAGGGGTTATAAGAATGGAATTTGGGATTATAAAGGTGGAATTAGGGTTAGGGTCTTGGGTAAGGGTCGCTGCTAGGGAGACGCGCTGGTCTTGGTCCTGTAGGTGAAAGTGCATAAAGTGTGAACCTACCAGTTTCACCCACTTCCCGATGTGCGAGTGACACGGGACCAAGACCAGCGCGCTCGGGGTCCCCGAAAACCCCCTGAGAGCCACTTTCATCTTTCTAGCAGCGACCCGTCACCAAAACCCTAACCTTGATTTCCCACTCATAGGGGTTATAAGAATAGAATTAGGGTTTTGGTAGTTGATGAGAGGTTCGATTTCCTTTGCGTAATCATCTTCATTTCAACTTGAACTGGAGACTCATAGTAGCAATAATATAACCGAATATAGCTGAAAATGTTTAGTGTCTACAGACAACGTGTAGTTTTCTCTGTCTACCCCTCACCGTTTGGAGAGCAGCGCAAAAACCTAACCTCTACGTCTCCCACAGACCCTGAGAAACCAGCCCAATGTGTAGCGTTCCTGGAGTTGCCTCGACTCAAGGCGGTGATTTTTTTTTTTCCCTTCAAATAACAGACACATTTAATAAGCACAGGAGCTCTTTGGAAACATGGAAAGGACCGAGTGCATAAATGATTTGGCAAAAAGCGAAGCATTGATTTAGCACCGGAATCTTAAGCAAAAAAAATAAAAATAAAAAAACGTCTGGCTCCCGGCCACCTCCCTAAATATCATCCGGGGGCGGTTTTCTCCCGAGTGCCAGCATTTTTACATTTGTTTTTTCCTCTGTTTAGTCTCATTTGTGTTTGCTCATTTATCACGGCCGTGGGGTGGGAAATGTTTCGGTGCATCCGTAGCCTGGAAATGTCCTGTCTGAAGGGACGATGTCCGAGTGTCCCGGACTGAAGTCGATTTTGGATTAAACAAAAAAAAAAAAATTATGTCTCAATTAACATGGGCTGAATCAATGCGAGATTAACATTTGATTCCGGCGGCGAGGAGACACAGTGCACAGTCGCAGGTGGGATGAGAAACTTGATAGACAGACGTCACAGAGGGCTGCGTTGAGCCCCCCCCCTTATTACTGGCTTCACTTTCAAGGGGAACTAAAAGGATGCTCTGAGGGGCCTCCGCCCACCGTTGTGTGTCCGAGACTGGAGAGACCATTTTTCTCTCAAGTAACCCCTCGCTCTCGGATGGCACAGTTTCCACCAGCTGTCTTCGACCTATCTCCAATCAAGTTGTCAGCAAAAAAAAAGGCTGCTTGAATATACAACAACCCAGCCATAAAGCACAGAGGCGGCCTCCATCCAGCTTTGAGTTTCTGAGCTCTGACTGCAGTCTGCTGCTTTCTCATGCGCAGATCTTTTTGCGTATGCGCGCGCGCGGGCGTGTGTGTATATGTGTACGTGTGATAAAGGGACTGAGATCTGCCTCATTGGCATTCATGTATGCATTTGGTGTCAAACAGTCTCAATATTTAAGACACTAGAGGGCAAAGGGAAGTGAACGTGGGAGCCGTCAGAAGATGCTGTGTTGCTGATTGATTGTCCTCACCCAACCCAGCGACGGGGCGGCGTGCACTTGTGCGCCGTTTTTGTGCAGGGGAGATTAGCTGCACGTACCGGCCTATAGGAGGATGGCTGGTGTGCGCATTTTTTCGCGTTTGGAGGAGGCAGGGAGATCTCATAAATATGTAGATCTGCGTGTGCATGTCTGAACACGTTCACACGTCAGCGCGTGTGTCTTTTCTCCAAACTATGAAAGTTAAATAATAAAAATATCAAGGCCGGGATACCATTTAGATGCTGTTGGATGACAGGAAAATATTGGCCTGGCAGTGATATGCCTTTTATGCTGTCACTCTGATGGTCAATGGGGAAAAAAAACAAACAGGAAGAAAAAAAAAAAAAAAAAAAAACAGAAAGATAGAAAATAAAAGAACCATCCCCTCCTTTCGTGTTCACACATCCTCCCAGGCAAAATCCCACACCGTTTTTCAAAAGCTCTCTGGCCAAAATTCACCTTACAACAAAAGCTGGTCTATGAAATAACATTTTTAAACTTTCTATTTTGAATCCTCACATCTTAACCTCCAAATCCAACACATAACTTGTAGGGGGGGAATTGTTGCAGTGTCCAGAAAGACATGTGGACCTCGTCAGATGATTATGAAATTCAGAAATGCTTAAAAAAAAAAAAACAACAAAAAAAAACAGATACTAAATGCTGTTATTAACCTAAATACATGGCGATGCACTTGCAGGTTATTGGAGACAAAATACACAAAAAAGCACTACATAGCGCACAGGTGCCGAGGAAGTTTGACAAAGACACTGAGGTGTGGAAAGGTGCGCAGGAGATTAAAGGGGTTCATGTGAAGTGAGGGGAGTAGACAAAAGGTGGCGGAGAAAAAGAAGAAAAAGGCTCTAATGCCTGTAAAAAGCCGTGTCCCTCTTTCTCACTTTCTTTCTTCCCCTCGTACTCCCCAAAATGGCACAGCCGAACCATAAAACGACGCGGCGCTCACCTCTCGCCCAGCCTCGTGTCCGACACAGATCAGGTTGCGACAGTTTGACACCCCCCCCCCCCCTCCCCGCCGCAGTTTGTTTTGTAGTTCTGGTTATCGCCAACCCCCCGCCGCCAGGCCTCAATCCCCACACACTGGCTGAAAGCACACAAAAGGGGGCGCGGGGGGAAAAAAAAAAAAAAGAAAAAAAGGCATTTCAAAATTGGTGGAGAAAATAGAGTGGCACAAAGAGACGGCGGATGAAAAGCATTGCAGAACTTGAGAGGGGTTGAAAGGGGTTGCACCGTTTCATTTCAGAGGCTTTTTTTCTTTTTTTTTTCAGTTCTCTGCCTTTGGCGCGAACTGAAAAGAGTTTGATGATAGAAAACAGAATTGAATCTTAGGGTTTCTTTTTCGGGAAATGTCTTGCATTGGCTGCAAATAATGTTGTCTCAAAACTTATCTGATATCAATTGGACATTTTCTTCTTCCTTTTTTTTTTTTTTGGGTGTTTTACCTTCATCTGTTCAGTATCCGAGTGGTGTCGGCCAAGAAAAAATCTTTGGCTGTCTTTTTAATGACTGATAGGTGCCCTCATGTTTTGAATCTATCTGCCTATTGGTACGGTAATAGATTGGAAGTTAAATAACGGTGTACATTTTCACCACGCATGTCATCTGTGCACGCTGGGTAGATATTAGACCTTCACACAGAACAGAACTGGTTTCTGCTGGTGCTTGGAGCTTCCACGGGATTATCAGTGAAGAACAGATACCGTTGAGAGGTGGAATGAAGAAGATCAGAAGGTTGATAACGCGCCTATCTTTTTTTTTTATCATTCAGCTCCATTCTGCTTCAGATAACCTCAATGAGAGCATCAGATAAAGACGGGAGAACGCTTTGGAATAATCTATGGAGCATCCCGCCTCCTCCTCCTCCTCCTCCTTCGCTGCATTTTTTCTCTCACCTAACACATCTCTGCCTGCGTCCTGGTCCCCCTCTCCTCCGTCTTCGGTGTGAGACGGTGGGTGGAGGCGTTCCGCATTAGTGCGCGCCGCGTGCCGGGTTTGGCTGTGCTGCGTTCACCGCCGCGCACCACAGGGTGCATGTTTACTCATTTAATATGTCAAGACATGGGGAGGAAAACTGTCACCTTTTCTTCTCCTGCGTGATCCCATGGAGGGGCCTCTATATCCCCTACCTTGTCTTTGTGTATTTATGTAAAATCTATAGGAATCCATATCATTGTAGATGAGTATTTGAGTTTTTCTTTTAACTGCTTTTTAGCCAGCGTAGTGAAAGCCTCCCCGAAAGGATCACTTCTGTCTCTCTCTCTCTCATTTATTTCTCTGTTGTTCCTCTCCTTCTCTTCTGGTTCAACCAGGCAATGGTTCTATGTAAATGATTAGAGCTTTGTGAAAAATGTATCAATTCGTCCAATCTTTATTCTTTCTTTTTTTTTTTTACCACAATAAGGAATATTAATAATAAAAAGAAGACAGTGTGAGGCGCTCCTGTCCTTTGAGCAGCTATTTGACTACGTGTTTGAAGCTAACTGAGAAATTGGCCCCTCCGGCAACAGCTGCTCACCACACAAGGTGAACGTGACCAGTGTTGGTGTTCCTCCTAACTTTTATTCCCTCACAATAGAAAATGTCTCATGCGTCACAAGCGCACACACAGAGAACTGCACAAGCACACGACACTTGCAGCAAAAAAAAAAAAAAAAACACAACCCGGTGTGGATCAGCTTTCAGCTCGCTGTAATTACGTGCTATGAATATAAATGATAGGTCTCGGGTCATACATTTTTAAGGAAAGAGTCATAATTTGAAGAACAATCAGCGTGCGGTGGCTTTGAAGGTGGAGGCTGCGTCACAGAAGGTGCTCCACAGTGAATACATTGATGCACTGATAGGCTCTCAGTATTGGTACTCGGACGCAATCATCATCATCATCATCATAATAATAATAATAATAATGATGAGAGTGTCAGCTTTGTGCTGTTGCACGCTGATAAGCTGCCAAATAAACAGTAAAAGTCAGTGGGCAATATTTCACCGCCTCTGTCACATCTAACAAGCAGGAGAAGAAGAAAAAATCTGCAATCTATAAATATTACATGGTATAGCGAGATGATAAGCTCCAGAGTCTGTGATCCCAGCCGTCTACCGACCTCACTTCAGGCATGATAATTCTTCTGCCTATGGATATCCTGCATCACCCAAAACTACTATATATTTGTTATCCTGTCTGTTTTTTCCCCTTCCAAACAGCTACGTTATGTTTTAACACGTTGATTGACTCATTCACTGCATTCATTGGAATGAATATTAGTGGAACAATGTGTGAAGGTGTGCCCACAGCGTGAGAGCTTTCGGGAACCGGTGGCAGCACCCGGGATGGCTTTATTCAAACCACTGACAAATGATGAAATAGTAATGTGGCCTTAAAAACCCCCTCCTCCCTCACCCTGCGCCATGTAAAATGCATTGTCATTAAAGTGGAAAATTATGTATATGTGACGGTGGCAGAGTGTGGGCAAAAAGTCGTCCGTTCCAAAGCTCCGGCGTTTTTTGCGTCGCCTGATGATGGTCAGACGGGTTATCATCGAAGACGGCCTGCTTCCGCCTCAATTAGGACAGAACAGACACAACATGTGGCGCCATGAAATTCACTGTGACACCACGAGCTCCCAGAGCCAACAGAGAGGGGGAAAAAAAAAGGGGGGGGGAGGGGGGGGGGGTGAGGAGGAAAGTGTGGGGCTTAGGGGAATAAAATATGGAGGAAAGGAAGGGAAGGGGGAAGGAGTGGGTGGACGGATGAGGAATGATGCCTGATTGTGCTTGTCTTATGAGGGGCATCCATCAGTGGTGACACCCGGACAAATAAATACCCCCCCCCCCCCCCCCCCCCCCCCCCCCCCCCCCCCCCCCCCCCCCCCCCCCCCACACTCCCCCCCTGCACTAAATGGCAAATTTTGACACAGGCGCATCTGCATACATGCGAAACTCAACCCTGCATGCACATATCTACGCCGCCATAAGAAGGCGCGCACACACTCTCTTCGGACTTTGCGTTTATTTAACGCTTATTCCAAACTAATGTGACGTACTTAGCATCCTTCTCTCCAGGGATTGTTTAATCTCCACTGAGGGATATTTATTGCACAGTGGCAGCACTTTTATATGTAATACAAGGTGACAGTTTCATGAAATAAAGTAAGAATCAATGGAGAGCCGAGTCGCAGCTGCAGCGCCGCCGACCCGGGCTCCCGCGTAAATTACGGACGTAAATTCAGGGACGCAGATTAGAACTGGCGTCGAACTTCAGGGACGGAGGGGGGAGAAAATGACATCGTTAGCAGCCTCACCTGTTGGAAAGGAGAACAAAAAAAAAAAAGGAGGGCGTCCGAATCCTGGAGGGCGGTTGTGCTCGATATGCCTGGTCTCCAAAATAAGAGAAGTAAAAAAAACTAGAGGAAGAGAAGAGAAAAAAAAATGACTCAAGGGTGGAGCGAGTGAGAGAGAGAGAGAGAGAAAGAAGGTGGAGAAAAAGACAGATTAAAGAATATGTGAAGAGAAAGAGGGGAATCAATGTTTAACTAGTGCCCGGAAGCCAAGAAAGTGTCAATGAGCAGAAGGTCTGAGGTATTTCTTCTTGGATAAACAGCCTCACCAGGTCGGGCGGCTTTTCTTTGGCAAACCAAATGAATAAGTAAAGAGACGAACTCGGTCGGCTGTCCGCCTGTAATATTTCAGAAATACAACGGAGCCCAGGGTAAAAATGTTTTCAGGCAAACAATTTGGACAAATTGCTTTGGAGGGTCTCCATAAAGAGTGGCAAACAAAACACCGTCCGCCGCAGTGTCGCAGAAATGTCAACGGAGCTGAAAGGTCCTATCAAGTTGTCAGGAGAGTATGGCCCACTGCTTTGTAGCTGAACAGTCCTTTTCCTGTTATTCAAATAGGCTGTGTGTGGATGTGAATGTAAACTGAATTGAAATAGATTTGTGTTTGCTTATAAATAAGTACCTATATCTCTTGTGCTTCTTCCGACACTGGTACCTGTCCTGAAAGGGGGAACGTTACGCGGTGGAAGTTGGAGGAGTCGGTTCTGAACAGCCTTATGTCTGCTGTTTATTGTATTCATGTTTTCTGGCATTGAAACGAGTGGTTGATTCAGGACTGACACTGGCTGGGTGCCGGTGGTAAAGGGCTATAGGAGCTGTACCTTTCGGTTTCCGGCTGACGATAGGTCCATCCCACCTGTGTCTTTTTTACATTTTCATGCAAGTAAAACGTGGGTTCAGTAAAAGATGGAAGATTGAATGTACCACGACATACAGAAAAATCAGGTTTGTGTGGTAATATTAGACCCATATAAAATCCCTCAATTACTCAATTTGAAACAATGGCGTTATCGTCCTCGTTTTCTGCAATTGGATTTGCATAACAGTAGTGGATGGTGCGTGCGTCCTGAGCGTAGCAGCCCGCTCGCTTTTGTTTACCAGCAGTGAAAGAAAGGCGCGAGTGAGAGCGCTGCTCTTTTCTGTAAAGTGTTGGACAACAGCTCAGCAGAGGGTGAAATAACACAACCGAAAAGAAATGTCTGCACGTTTTAGGTGAAAACGATGTGGCTTAGCCTTGTAGTTTAGGCTGTCTGAGTAAAATGCTTAAACTTGATAGCACAACTTGTAATGAATGGGACAACTAAATCATTGGCTATTAACACTTACACGCCCGCCTGTGTGTGTGTGTGTGTGTGTGTGTGTGTGTGTGTGCTGACAGCAATTTATAAACCTGAAGCACAGCAGCACAGTAATGAATGACGCATTCCATTTATTATAAGCTGCATAACGCCTTTATAATGAGGAAAAAGTGCACTTTAATCGTCCTTATTGCATATTATTAAAAATATATTCGACTTTTTTTTATCTATTTATATTTGGATGTGCTCTATATTGCCATCATTAATCATAAAGTTTCACTCACACAGCAGAAATGCCCAAATTGGCCCATTTGAGACATACAATTTCCGTGAAGAGGTAAATTATCACTATTAAAATCAGTGCCATAATAATAATAATAATAACCATCCCCCATCTTTGAGCTATTGGAGATGCCAGGACGTGGGCGAAGGGTTGGAACCCAAACTTGAGCGTGAGCTCCAGGAGCCAAAAAACCCTCAACACTTGGCAAGTAATCGTCGAGTCATTAGTAATGCTCAACAACTCGCATCCCCTCAAGCATTATGGTCACTTTGAGCTTAAATCCCACGTATTTTGTCCTGAACTACTGCAACGAGTTCCAGTTCCAGTTTCTTTTCTCTGTTTTTTTTCCCCCCTTTCGTTAATATGTAGATCATCTCGGGACTCTTTTCCTGAGGACTTTAGGGATAGCATGGGGACTGTGCAGGAGAGGGGTAGATAAAATAATAAAAATGAAGGGTATAGAAGAATATTGCAGTTGTAGCTGTAGTTGTTTTGCCAGCCACCAGTAAACAACAGAAGAAGAAGAAGAAGAAGAAGACGGAGATGAGAAGGCAGAGAAAGCAAAATACATTGACTGGAGCCATAACCCATCTGTAGCTCACATGTCCACCTCGGAACCGACGCACGCTTGCTTCCTCCACGTCCGCCCCTCCGTAAACCCTGCACCCGAGGGCCAGTCGTCTCCTATTCTCCGGGGGCTTTGAAGCATTGTCCTTTTTAGAGCGCGTCCATCCCGACCCGTAGAACCTTATTTTGTTGCCTGGTTACGAGATTGTTCAGCCTCTTTGCTTTAAAGATTGTCTCCGCCAAACTTGTTTCGCAGAGTCCGAATCCATTCGTCTGTGTTCACGCGTGTGGCTGTGCCGACTCCGAGGAAAACATGCACAGATGCTCCTCCTGCATGTAGCAGGTCAATTATACGGACGCACGCTCCCAAACGAGTGTGTTAAAGGACGCAACACGTTAATCCTCGCATCATCTCCCTGTCATTTTCTACATTTCACACCTTTGATATCAAACATACACTTACATGCGCGTGCGCGCGCACACACACACAGAGGAATATGCAGACTTCAGGACAGGCAAGGCCACCTGCCAGGGAGTAACAACAGACCTGCGTAGCCTAGCAACAGCTCGGAGACGGGCGCTTATTAGCTGGATGAGGCAGGAGAGTAACACAAGAGGGAAAACTTTGGCCTGTGTCTCTGCCACTCACACACTGGCACACGCTGAAGGGCGCAGGGACCTCAAATGCACAAACCTCATTCCCCGCCAAGCCCTCATCCTCGCGTCTGATCATCTCACTATTGCGACGGCCCATCGATCAGGCTGCCGAACCCAACAATTTGGCCAGGCGCTTTTTTTTCTCCATCTGCCAAAAGTGAAACATTCTTAATTGTCAATTTGTTGCTCTGTTCTCTTTTTTTTCTTTTTTTTCGGATGCCGTGGTGCCCAACCGCCTGCCAGGATATGCCGTCTCGCCAACACCATAAAAGGAGCCCCTCTTAATTGTTCTCTCTGAGAGGCAGTATCTAATGTGGAGGATTTGATTGCGGGGACACAAGAGGTTGGAATCAAGGCTAAAAAATGGTTAGAGAGACAATCAGGATATAATATGTGGGCATATGTGTAGGACCTAGGCTCTGTGTTTTCATAAGGAAACCCAAATAGTCCCAAAAGCTCATTCCCTGCACATCATAAAAAAAAAAAGCTGTCCTTTTCAGATTTTTTTTTTTACAGACTCTTTATCATTTCTGCATTTCCTGTAAAACTTTAATAGCGGAATATTTAGGTTATGGTCAGCACCCGAACAGGTAATATGCATGTGAGCCACAGCTTCAGTGTGTGTGTGCGTGAGAGAGATAAAAGATTTTTTAAAGTCTCAGTGTGTGAAATAGTTCTCGTAACATTTTCACACTCCGTATAAACATTTACTTGCATCTCTGCATCAGCTGCTCAGCTGGCAAAAATAAATCTTTTATAATGTCTCCCTCCATCACGTCATATATATTGCAGTCTCTTCCCTACACCTCCTTTCATCTCCCTCTCTCTCTCTCTCTCTCTGTTGTTCTCTCTCCCCCTCCCTCCCTCCCTCCCTACCTTCTCGGTGCTGCCTCCTTGCATCTCATTCCTCCGCTGACACCGAGAGACCCCCATATTGCCACTTTCTCCCCGGGGGGGATGTGTGCATTGCAGCCCAGTAATTATCCTGTTGGAGTGGAAGGGCTGAGGCCAAAGGGGTCAAACTTTACCGTCACCACCGGCGTTTGGTCGAGAAAGTGCGACCCAAGTTTTCAGACGTGTGGTGTCATGGGCGGACAGGGTCAGAGTGAGAAATGACTGAGAAAGGATGGATGAAAGAACGTCAGGAACATGCATTGAAAGGCAGCGTTTTTTTTTTTTTTACCTCCATATAATTGTTATGAGAGTTAAGTTATTATTATTTTTCTTTTTTACTTTGTGTTCACAGATGTGATGCGATGACCCTCATAAGTGAAGCGGTTGAGATGATAGATGGAGGTCTCGTCCCCCGCCCTCCGCATCATTTGTACCCGCAACCACGATATGCAAAGCAGGATTAGTGATATACCCATTTCGCACGAGCACCTTCGTCTTCTCCGGCCTGTGTCACGTGAAGTGGGATGTAGAGGGCTGGCTTAACGGAACTGTGCCAGTCAGGTGTTCACCAAAGTGCTATCGACTCTGCGGGGCTATGTTACCGGACAGTAAATGATCTCATATCTGCGTGCTGGATATAAAGTGCTGGAGGAGTGCCAGCGCTACCTTTGTATTTGCTGTATATATATATACATATATATACAGTATATATATATATATATATGCTGACTTACAGACTGGTAGAAAAATAAAAGCAGGATGCCACCACAGATTGTGTACGATGCACTGTACAAGCCGTGCTCCTTACTTAAATGAACACTGTGTACTGGAGTTGTTGTTGACTTCATTCATATCTGTGTCCACTGCTCTGTTCTGCATCAGCAACCAGTGTGGAAGGCTCCCACGTGTCATTCACTTTGCCACTGCACAATAATCCCCTCATTACGGGAAACATTTTCACGTTGAGTCATCCGACCGAGGAGGTGCTTCGCTGCAGCGCCGGTGCGGAGTGGCGGCGCTTCAGCGGCCACACAAAGCCAGGCGAGGTTGTGCGTGTGGGCGGGGCCGACTCGTTTTGGGATTACGAGTGGCCCGGAGAGCCGCACCCCCCCCCCCGATTGATAAGGTCGTCTTAAATGTGGCTCCTTTCTTGTCCACGTGACTTTAAGATCAAAAAGTGGATCTGGCCGCGTGCTTTGTGGCAGAAACAAACCAGCCTCATTAAATGAGCAGAAAAAAAGAGAAGAAAAAGGACGAGGGAAAAGGGTAAAAGTTTGTGACTGTTGCAAAATTTGCAGTCAGCAAGTTCAGAGGGACCGCCTGTCTTTTTCTAGGACACCTCCCGCTGCCTCTCTCCTGCCTATAATTAGCCAACTATGAAATTGCCATTAATGTTTATGATACATTTTTGGACAAGACGGTTTGCGTGGGCTTGTGCGTGTGCAGCTTCAAAGAGTGTTAGTGATGGCATAAAATGATAATAATGATGACCTGATTTTCTACACACACACTGATAGGAGCAGGCAAAGGACCCAAACACCCGAAAGAGACACGGCAGATATATTACCTGCGAGCGATGACTGGTTTTTGGCCCGCAGTGGGTCCCCACAGCTGGTGGTGTAGTAGTGGCGGGCGGAGCCAAATGTTTTCGGGTTGAGTGCGTATTTAAGATCCCGCGAGCAGATGGAGGAGAAGTCATGGGGCGTGTTTTTTTGGGTCCTCAGATGGGAAGCCCCACTCGTTTGGCGGTGGCCGTGTCCACTCTGCCGCTGTGGGTTTTTGTCACGCGGCGCTGCCGATGCCGAGGCCTCCTCCTCCGTGTGTTGGAGGAGTGGGAGGTCAGCTGGTGGCAGCTGAGAAGGTGGCCACTCCTGAGTTGTGGCAGCACGCGGGAGATGAATTTCCCTCCGCTCCACCTCGCCGTCACTTGGGTCCCTCACCGCGTCATCACCACTACTGACAGGGGCGCACGGTGGGGCCTTGGGGAGCGCAACACCATCACCCTCACTGGGATTGCTCTGAGAGATGCTTATGTTCTGCTTGTCTCACTTACTCCTGCACAGATCTCCAGGTGCGTCGGAAGGACCTGGAGGATCTTCATCCAGTCGCCTGCTGCCCGGGAGATCAGGCCACGACGAAGACATCTCCTGCTGCCGCTTCTGCGTCCTGGACAGGTCGGGACACAGACTGATGGCCCTCATCTTTGGGTAAAATTCAAATCCCGTTGATTGTATGAAAGACTAGTCTGAACCAGGGACGGGCGGCCCCTCATTATGAATTTCCCTCCGCTCCACCTCGACGTCACTTGGGTCCCTCACCGATGCTTATGTTCTGCTTGTCTGACTTACTCCTGCACAGATCTCCAGGTGCGTCGGAAGGACCTGGAGGATCTTCATCCAGCCGCCTGCTGCCCGGGAGATCAGGCCACGACGAAGACATCTCCTGCTGCCGCTTCTGCGTCCTGGACAGGTCGGGACACAGACTGATGGCCCTCATCTTTGGGTCAAATTCAAATCCCGTTGATTGTATGAAAGACTAGTCTGAACCAGGGACGGGCGGCCCCTCATTTTGTGCAACTTGCAATTCAATGTATGTTAAAAAAAAAACGTAGAAATTGGTATAAATAACTTTGAACGTTGAATTAGTTGCTATAGGTATCTAATTCAATGATGGGGCTTAAAAAGCTACTGGTGGAAGTGCATGGTCACAATGTGGCCCTCTGGTTAGTGAGGACAGGTTTTTTTGTGGCCCTCCACATGGTCAAAGTGTCCCATCCCTGGTCTAAACTGTCTGGTTAATCAATATCTCGGTCTGTTCAAATGGTATAGAATAGTTTTACGGCCACAATCGACTGGCCTTTTGAACCCAGCGAGCGCTGGGCCCGTGGCTCGCCGGCCTGTATGCGAGGTGCAGCACCCACTTGGAACCATGACTCATTAATGAGGCTATTCTTTAGTCACCAGCCTGTCGACTGTCACGCTCGCGATGCGAAACGCGCAGTCCGTCCAGGCCAGCGACACTTATGATAACGGAGATGTCCTGGAAGCTCCGGGCGGCAGCTGAGCAGATGGTGTACATTAACATTAGTGGCTGAGATGGCTGCGCAGCCATCCACCTGATCAGACCAATGTTAGTCTCCTAACGCGTCATTCATCCTCTCATCAATTCAGAACTACACCGTAGGCCCGGCTAATAGTAACAGCCAAGCAGGTGGAGTCGTTTTGAAATGTCATGAATCAGGGTAGGACTTTACATGAACCTTTCCCATTCATTTCAAGGTATTAGACAACTTTAATTATTTCATTATATCGTCTGAGCAGCCAGCCGTTATTTTAGGGAGGAAAAGGTGAATATGATAAGGCGATAATATAATTATACTCTTCAGAGTTAAATGGTGAATAAAGGCCCTGAAGTCCTTTTAAGATAGGCTCAATGGCACAAAATGTAAAATATAAAAAGAAAAATACAATTTGCCCATTATCTAGTGCCATAGACCCATTTTAGGACAAAGTACAGAGACTTAACCAAGTCAGTAAGATTGACCTTGAGTGACTGCTGTGAGTCTACATGAAGAAGCAGTGGCTTTTGTGTTTTATTGTTTATCATGGACCTGTCAGACATCAATCTGTCCCATCAGGTTGCACCACGGCATAAACTAATTCATTACCCATCCATCCATCCATCAAACAATAATCATAATCAGAAGGCCCAGAGTCCGATAAAGGTCTGTGTAACGTATATGATCTCCATCATGTATGTGAGGGCATTTGATTATCCCCACGTATGGCACATTGTGGAAAACTAATTATACCGGCCATATGCAAAAGTGGAAATGACATTCAGATTTACAGTCAGGGGGTTTCAGCCTGTTAAGCATCAATTTCACGTTTAGTGAGCAGGAAGTGGACTTCAGGCGTGAAACTGCAGGGCAGTCCGATGATTGGCCTTAATGGAGGGAGGCAATGGCTTGGTTGTGGTGAACCTTCTGAAACTTACCATCACAAAAATAATAATAATAACAGTAAATAATACAATAATAATAATAATATTGATTATGACAATATATATATAGTAAATAGTAATGGTGAAATACAGAACAACTCTCGACTAATTTTGTCAAGGCTACATAACTCTTATATTCTTGGTGTTTTTAACCTCCCCATATTATAAATGTTTAAATGATGATGATTATTATTATTATTGGTTGACCAACTGTTGATTTTATGGGCTTATAAGGACAGGACAGCTTTATGTAAATGTTCACACGTATCACACATACCACAATACTTGTTTTTTTAAATGTGGGCATGCATGACGAGAGAGGGAGAGAGAGAGGCAGAGAGGGAGAGAGAGGG
The DNA here is from genome assembly GCA_016785305.1 of Colistium nudipinnis. Taxonomy (NCBI): domain Eukaryota; kingdom Metazoa; phylum Chordata; class Actinopteri; order Pleuronectiformes; family Rhombosoleidae; genus Colistium; species Colistium nudipinnis. Next base: position 29,578 of record JAFBJU010001185.1, read on the forward strand.
GGGGGGAGAGAACTAGGGAGAGAGAGAGAGAGAGAGGGAGCAGAGCTGCAGTGAGGATCTTTTCGCAGAGCTCCTCAGACGCTGATGCTCTGCCAGGGAATACACGCCTGCTTCATCTTCCTCTGCACGACCTCACCTCCGACTACACGACCACAGCACCGCGCTGCTGGACAAGTTTTTTTTGTGGGGAGGCGGTGGTTTGTGTGGCTCTCTCCATCATTCGCTGTGTACCGACGAGTCCCCCGCGTGGATTAGCGGCACCGCGCGCGCTCTCTCGTTACGCGGAGGTAAATCTCAGAGACCGACTCGGACTCCGAGCTGCGGATTTTTTTCTGGTTATCTGTGGGACCTAGGCGGAGCGGACCGGGTCGTCGTGGGGATTTTTTGGAGGCAGCCCCGTGACCACTTGAATCCCCCTTTTCTCTCCCCCTCATCCCCCCCCCCCTCCTCTCCTTCAGGTGTGAAATCCGTCTCCTCAGACAGAGACTCTGGACCCCTCGGTTCCCGCATGACATGGTTCAGTCCAGCTGCGAGATCCGAGCCTCCTCCATGCATTGGGATTTTTCTCAGCGCCGACACCGAGTGAATCTGTCTCCTGTGACCATCTGAGAAGCACCGTGCCCCCGCCACCCCGGAGATTACAGCCCCTGCCATGACCGCCGCTTCACACCGGGACGGAGCACCACCGGGGCTTGCGAGGAGACCAGAATGCGCATACAGGCGAGGGGACGGGACAGGGCTTTTTACTCTGATGAAGGCAGGGCTGCACGCGCACCGCTGGAGCCGGTTGCTCTTCTTATATATGGGACTACTGGCCACCTCAGTGAAGGGTAAGTCCCCGTCTGTGGGTATCTGTATGTGTGTGTGTGTGTGCGTGCGTGTGTCTGTGCGTGCGCGCGCGTGCAGCTGGAGAGATGCAAAATGCAGCAGGTTTACCCCACACTTCACGGCCCACCCTCCCGGACCACGAACTGAATACAAATCACCACCACACACGCACACACACACTCACACGCACATTCTAAAGGCGCATTTAGGATCTACTTTGTCTTGATGACGTTGTCTCAGCATCCAAAGTTATTCACAGAGGAGATGTGTTGGTGGTTGGAGGTGGTGGGCTTGTTGTGGTTGTGTGTGTGTTGTGTGTGTTTTTTTGTCATACCGAGCTTGTGTGTTACCCTTGACTCCGCCGCGGTGTCGGGCAGAGCTCGAGGAGCAAAGGTGGGTTCAATGAGCTGCGTGGATGTCTCCAACAGTGGCTTTGTGTTTAGTGTTGCTCCCCACGAAGGAGAGACGACTGTGTAGCATGAGGTGGTCAAACAAGCGCAGGTCATTATGATCAATGTGTGTGTGTGCGTGTTTGTGTTACCCCCAAAGCATAAAGTAAAACATATATAAACAAAAAAACAAAAACAAAATATGGATATTCCCTCTCCTTGTCAGTGAGTCAGTGTAGGTTACTTGCATGAGTGTGTGTCTATTGATGATAATGGCGTGTGTGTGCACTCGTGCGTGCTTGTTTTTTGGTGGGCAGCAGGCATTATTAACTGACTCTGGGTTTTCTCTCCTTGATTAATCACAAATGGAAAAGCCTGCTACCAGAGCAGGGCATTCAACAGATTATCATTACTATTCATTTACTTTTCCCATCTCTGCGGCCTGACGTATTTCTCTTAAGTTAGTGATCCATGTTTCGTGTTTCCCCCCCTGTCTGGTTCTGGAGCTGTTGATGAGCATGACTAAAAAAACTGGCGTCGTTATCCGAGTCCAAGTTTTTTTTTCGGGGAAGAGCCGCAGTGGGTTTTTTTTTGTTGCTTTACCAAACAGGTCCCTTGGCACAGAAAGCAAAACCGTTCTATCACTGTCTCCGCACCACACGGAGGAATAGGAACTATTTATAGAAAAAAAAGGCCAAGAATACCACAATGTGAATTTGACAGAGTCGTGGCTCTGGGTTTTCGCCTACTCATGATTCACGAATATCGTATCTGAACGATGCGGGGCCACTTCATTATCTCCGTGGATCTCCACCGCAAACGTCAGCTCTCATGCCTCCCACGACTTTTGTCCCCCCCCCCCCTTTTTTTTATAATATATATATTTTTCAGCTCAGTCTTCATGATACTGATAAATAACTATTTTGACTTTGCTGTGGAGTGAATCTCGTGGCTGTTCGGGTGGAGGATGCGCGTCCAGGCATCCTTTTTTTAATGTTTTTATTACTGCGCACTGATTCATGAGCCAGTTAAACGAGTCTAACTTATTGCACGTATTTTCAAAGAGCAATGGTGAGGGCGAGACTATCAGCTCAGTCCACCTAAGAACGTTTCACTTGAAACGGTGTCCGTAAGTATGTGGTGCAATCACAAGGCCGGCGCGGAGGTGGTCCGGCGCGTCCCTCGGTGGCGCAGCCACCAGCAGTTGCCCCATCCTCCCATTGAGCGGCACCAGAGCCTCATACTATGCTGAGAGGCAGAGTGGGGGGCGGGGGGGGGGCTTGGGGAGACCTGCGGTTCGTTTCGTGTCTTTACCTAAATACTTCAAAGCGAGTTTGGCCCGGCTCGTGCTCAGCGTTGTCCCGAGCCATGTGCGTGCGTGCATGTTTGGGGGGAAAAAAGACGCATCCTTTTTTTGATCTGGATACGCATCATACGCGAGGCCCACGTGCTCGTACACCGGCGTCATTTGTCAACCAGGGCCACGCAGATAGAGATGTGCGTGTGTGTGTGTGTGAGAGAGAGCGCCTTGTGAAACGGAGATCTGAAGCGAGTATAATGCGCATGGTCTCCACGGGATCAAAAGCAGCCGTCCCAGAGGACTGGTTGCTCAATGAGAGGTAATCAACCTCTGTTTTATTGAAGGCACAGGGGAGAGGGATGCATAGGGAAGAGGGGGGGCAGATCATGGAAAACGCGTCTCCCCCTCCTCGCACTCCCCACCAGTGTTAGATCACCCGTCAGTGAGACGGTTGCTCTGCATGTCCACTCACTCCGTCCCCCCCCCTCGGCCACGCTCTCCTCCATATAAAGGCACGGCGTTGTGCTCCTGATGAAACTGGCAGTAATTTTGTGAGGACCGGAGGGCTCGGTGCCGCCTTTTCTTTTATCTCTCTTTCTTTTCTTTTCACTTCATGACATTTGCTTGTATCGGCACAGTCGTGATGCTCCTGCAGAAAGACACACGCATAGAGAGAGAGAGAGAGAACTCCGTGGGTGGTCGTTTTCATGCGTCTCTGCTCCATGACGCAGTTTTCAGTATCACCAAAATGGTGTTAGGAAATTAATGTTCTATTGTCTTCACTGAACATAAGACAATAATTGAAGTAGGCAGGAGAGGGAAACCCAGCCACCATGGACAGCTCCATCCAGCCCATCAGTTGGCAACAGCTGCTCCCCATCGCAGGGTTTCTTGACTTCATAGTCGGAGACTTGGAACCTTCAATGACACTCTTCCGACCTTTATTTTACAACATCCTGTACACCGCTGAGAGTCTTCTCTGTGGTTTATGTAAGCACGATGGAGCAAAACTAAGATCTACTGCTTTTCGTTTCTCTCATGCCCCATTTAAGGGTGTTATCAATCAATTATGAGACTCAGATATCCCAGACTCCATGATGTAAACCACCACCATGGAGGTTCTGTGTTTGGTTAGGATAACTAAAATGTTGTTTTGACCTGTAGGAAGTCCTTTCACCTTGTGTAACCAAGCCCTCAGGTCCATATGTCACATATGTGTGTGTTTTGATTCTGCCCGTGTGAATGCTTCCCTGCCCCCTCTATTTTTCCCCCCCCCCCCCCTTTCCTGCCTGCTACTCTCAATCTCAAATTCTCCACTACCTGCACGCTCCGCTGCTTCCTGTCTCCCATCTGTTCTCCACATTCGCCGGTGAGCTGTAACGTGGGGAATGGGAGCTGAGGAGCAGATGATATTATCTTTTTTTCTCATTCAAACCCGGGAAAAATGTGTGGAACGCAATGTTGGTGTGTTTGGACATGGTGATGCCATCCAGCCTCCCGGTACAAAGGAGACAAACTTTAGAGTGGGAGTGAGAGTGGTGGTCAAGATGTAGATGAAAATGACGGCACCGAACAGGATATAAAAGAACCCAAAGCAGCAGGGCGCTAATCAAAGGCAGTGTAGGAAGACAACGGTTGAAGTGGAGTGGTGATAAGCTCACACCAGCTGGGGGATAATCTGGGCCCCGTGTTGCTGTGTGGCTTTTGAGTAGCGGGCCATTTTCCTCTCTTTAGTAAATGACCTATTTGGAGGCCTCATTTTCCTATCAGGCATCAAGCAGACTCCGGTTTCCACGGCTAACAGCATGTAAGTGAGCTCATGGGCACATGTATGGGTGTGTGTTTTGGAAGAGTCTGTGAGTTGCCACCCCCGTTCGCTCAAGGATGATTAGTCCAAAGTGATGACAAGCAGGTCGTGAGCCAGCTCAGAGTGACACAATGTGTGTGTGTGTGTGTGCGCAGCTCTCTGATGATGCAAGTGCTTCGGCCTTCCCTCATTTGACCTGATGTGTCATCCCACGTCTTCTCTCCCCGTCTTGCCCTGGTACCTTCCAGACCTCTATCCTCCCTCCATCCATCCCACCTTCTCCTCTTCCTCCGCCTCCTCCTACCTCCATCCTCCTCTCCACTTATTCACACTGTCATCTGCAGCCAGATGGCTGGAGCGCTGTCACTGTGCTTTGTCACACTGATCGCAGCCTCACCGGTGACACATACGCCGCACGCACGCACGCAGGTGCACACGCGCACACGCACATTTTCAAAACACAAACCGAATCATTAGATCTAATGAACCTATCTGGATGCACATGTGCGGGATTCCTTGATTAAAGAAGGCCCTCATTAAGATGATAAGCAGCATCTTATTTATTTTCAATACACTTCAATTGCTTCCTCTGCTCTTTCATCTATTAAACATGAACACGGCCTCGGTCCAACGGCGTCACACACGTGTGCTTGGTTCCTTTTTCACCGGGTCCCAAGTTTGTGTCACGTTTCATTGTGCATGGGGGTCTGAAAATGCTCTGCTAAATGTTAAAAGTTGACCCGTTTATCAGCTTTTTCTGTATTAAAGTTTGATATTTGTGTGTTACAATGTGCAGCGCCCTTTAAAACAGTGTAAATGTTTGATGGTACTGCCATATAAAAATAAATAAGTTGGCTTTCATTACATCTGAGGCATATACACATTCATACCGAAGCATTTCCGGGGGCTCTGGTTGTAAAGTCAATAGTTCAAATCTTATACAAGCAGTGAAAGATCTTGCTCTTGTTTTCCTCCGAGTCCAAGCGTGTCCCTTAGCAAGGCAATTAAATAAAAAAATGTATCGTGTGGCTGCTTTGTCCATCCAGGGACTATAAATCTAGCTCCGTTGCAGTGCCCGTGCTTCACTTTCCGATATATACTCCTGTGAGCCCTTCTGTTTAACTGCAGCCACCTACTATTCGCATTTTCCCCTCCTATGTGGCAAAGCCGTTTCCTAAGGACATGTTGCTGGTTCTTGAAGATGATCAACTTTTCCCCAGCCCCAGCTTGATTTTACTGGTCGCCTCTCAGTTGATGGGCATGTGGGCATCTGCTGTAACTGCTGAGAGAATTGCTGTCAGCAAAATAAAACACTGGCCAATTTCAACCTTCCCCAGATAAATAAAAGCTAAAATAATTCACACAATCCATCTCCCTGATCCAGGTATAGGATGGACATTCTCCTCTCCCTGCTATTTTGAGACATGGGGAATGTGTTCCAGTTACTGTAAATCTCCACAAACAGAGACAGATGTAGATGCCCTGTCTTGTATAGACACAAATCGAAACCAGGGGTTTCTTTAGCTTCTTGATTTACTCTCTTCTTCTTATCGGATATCAGTGATCCCAGAATGAAGATTAGATCTTGGTGGGAGGAATCTTGTACCTGTCCTGTCTTTGTCTCTCCTTTCCCGCACCACATCTCTTACTATTCAACGTAAAGGCAATCCCTCAGTGCTCTTTCAGTGGGAAAGAGGCAGAGTCACCATCCGGGGCGGGGGGAGGTGGAGCCACTTGTATTCCTACACTTGTAAGGTCCGTTTCAAAGTTATCATGGTGTGATCTTAGTATATTATAGTCGGTACTTTAAGGATCGTGTGTATACCTATTCCTATCTAAAACCAATAGCATTGGTTTTATTTACCACACAATTTAGGTTTCCAATCCAGTGAAGCTGGTGTTGAAATGAAATGTCTGTATGAGCAACAGTACCATTATTATTATGGCACATGGATAATAGTGGCACCGGGGTGATGCATGTAGCCTATTCATTGCGACGGTGGCCCACAGCTGGCACCTGAGCTTTCCTGGGGGAATGGTTAGGATCTCAGTTGAAAGGTTAAAGTGTGCCCCAGTAAGTTGAAGTGAGGCTGATTGATGTTCCGCTTGAATAGTCCTGCTGGGATGGTCATGACCTGACCTTTGGATCAGTGCTTCCTCTCAGGTTTAATATACACTGCTACGAGAGGATCAAATGTCCATGGATACCCACTCAGTTACACGCACGGGCACACGCGCACACGCGCACACGCGCACACACACACACACACACACAAAATATGTAGAATAAAAGGCAAGTTTTGAAGTTGGTCTACACCAGTAACAGTGAATTTGCACTTTCAGCACCACGGACAGCTCTGAACAGAAATGAGGGCACAGTTCTTGACTAATGTGGCGCAACAGCTGACAGATAGCAATTTAAACTTCACTCAGATTAAACTGCACCCATTAACTATCAAAGCATCTACAGTCCCTTTTGAACAGTAACTCCTGTCAGCTGTGAGAGATGCAGACGGTCAGAGTGACAGGATAGTTATAGCCCAGTTTATACACCAACCAACCATGTACAGGGAATTTGTCTTGTCTAAGAACACTTAGGCATTGTCTAAAACACATGTAAATAGGGAATGTAACCTGACTTTCACTGAAATGTAGCCACATGGGGTTAATCAGGAGGATTTAGATTTAGCGACAGGAACGATACTATACCGACCGTGTTCAAAATGGGCTGAAAACCTTCAGACCGCTGTGACTATAAAATGATAAATTCCAAGTATCTTCACTATGAAATATACATTTTGCCTGCTCTCCACTGCATTGGCTTTTCTCCCAGAAGTGAATATATTTAAAAGAAGTGGGTGATTTAGGTGATTTATCCGGTTCTTTTATGTCCCCCGGGGGGCCTTTTGAGGGCAGGGGAAGCCGTAGCGAAGGCTGTGGCCAGGATCATCACCTCATATATGAAACGCATCCGTTACTGCATGACCACACCCCCTTGTGATTTCATTGATCGGTCACGGGCCCAAAAGTGTAGATTCAGGCACGAATGCATGGCAGGATGTGACGTAAGAATGGCTCGTCAGCATTGGCTGAGACGAATGTGAGATGTGAGAAGGAAAATGAGGTGATAATTGACTTTTGCTGTGTTGCATATGAGCGTCACGCATAATTGTGCATTTTCCTATAAGTAGCAGGGAGATTGGAATGGGAAATTAAAATTGTAGGCGTGTGTATATATTAGGTTTGGACCCACCGTGAACGGAAATGTGTGCATGGCTATGTGAGCGTTGTGTGCATGTGCGAAATAATTGAGTTAAGTGATTTGTCTTCATATGATCATATGTGTTCTCCCGTATCCCGGTCGTCATGGTAACAACATTCAAACTTCTGTGACAGGAGCAGTGAGTGAATGAGGCTCTTTGAACTGCTGTCCTCTTCCTCCCCTCTAACCAAATTTCTTTTCTTTTTTGAAAAAAAAAAAAAAAAACATCTTTCACTTATCAATACCAATGTGTGCACACATTAGAAGAAAGTAAATCCCACCCCATTGCTACGTTTCTCCCAGCATCCTGCCTCCCCGTGTTGGGTGTGGCAGGCCCCCTCTTCATCAGCCATGAATAACCTCTTCCGCAGAGACGGCGGTCTTTCTGAAAGGGGAAGAGCGTCAACTGTAACATTCCTTCGGCTCTGAATGGGCTACTCTCTATTGATCAGTCAGAAGCCGTGATGTGTGGGTGGCTGAGGATGTGTGTTGTTCACGGAAATTCACTGATGAGAGGCACTGAGGAGGATAACATGGGAAAGTAAAACGCACAATTATTATCTTGGTGGAGTCAGTGTTGGAACTGGGTTACATGCCTGTGTGGTTTCAAGCGTGGGCTTGAATTTTGTCTAGAGTGTGTGGGTGGCCTTTTTTTGGGGGGGGGGGTCCTTTTGGCTGGCATGATAACACCACTGGTTAAATATGACCCAGCTGGAAGGAACTGCCCGCCTCCCCCTCCCCTTCCTCCCTGTCTGAGAGGACACATGCTCCACTGTGCTTCTTTTACCAGCCCTGATAACAGGCAGGAGTGTGTGCATGCTCTCCTGCAAGTGTGCGTTTACCAATGCTGGCCTTTTACAGTTTTCTTATTTTATTTCTTGCATATAGCCACTTTCTTTGATGCTTTGAACTTTGCAGGTGGGCGTTGTTTGTGTTCCTACCCTCACACATTCACCCCCTCCGGCTATGTCGCTGGGACAATGTGTTTTCGTGTTTTTTGTAAATGTGTGTTAACTTTGCATTGCCACCGGCGTCAACAGATCTTGAAATAAAAAATAAAAAAAAAGACAGAGTTAGAGTTGTGAGTGTCACAACTGGGACAAAAGCACATTTAAAGCGGCGGCGGCGTCATCAATGCGGTCCGGGCACGTGTTCCCTGATTTGCATTGGAGTGTAGGCTGGCAAATGCACTTCACCTATGTGCTCGTGTTTACACAGATAACCACACTCCCAGGCAGGAGACCATTCCGAGTTTTAAATATGCATCGTTATGGAAGTGCCAGCTCCATTTTTCTTCCCCTTAAAGGAAAAGGCATTTACCATTCAGCCCAGTGGAAACGGCCCTGAGGTGGGGGTTGGTGGTGGCGAGGTGTGGTGGGGGGGGGGCTGAGTAAATGGGAGAAAGCCCATCACTAGTGCCTTCCAGTGCATTTGGCTCGTCTGTAATGGTGGACGTCGTCGTCCTGGCCCGGACATTAGCCTAATGTATGGAGGCGAGCAGGATCGCTGAGCTCGCCCGTTTCCATTTTAATGGCTGCCACCGAGAGGTTAATTTGGATATGATGCGGTCAGGGCGCACATATGCACTGACACGTCAAGAGACAAATAGTGGTGCTGGGGGGATCTATGGGGCGGAAGCAGGGTTTATCTTCTCAGCAGGGAGGCAGTTAGTGGCATACACACACACACAAAATATCACATTGTTTGTAGGTTGCTCATAGGGTAAGTTGAAGGTAATGGATTACTTTGTCACTCAATAAATCCTATGGGACTCACTTGTGTGTTTGCTCCCAGGGGAAAGCTCATCTACTATGATTCCAGCCCCTGACGAACCACAAGTGTGAAGGTTTAATAGTCTCTCCGGGGAATTACAGAAGAGATGGACTCTTTATTTTCGCTATTTGATTTTATTTATATAGCCACACGAGATCTTAAGATGCTTCTTATTTCCAATGTAGCGCTTGGTGACAGCGGAGGGGAAGTAAAAACCTCGACAAGGAGATAAAATGGTGGAGAAGAGAGAAGAAAGGGCGGTGGTGTATACATAATATAATGAATTATAATATTATTTATTAAAAAGAATAAAGAATAAATGGATAAAAAAATAAGCTGTGTTAGTAATGCTGAAATTCCAAGGGACCTCGCTTTAACTTCCAACAATGAGTTTCTTCCTCTTCAGTTGCGTTTTTTCATGCACAGCGTCAGGTGTAATCCATCTCTATTATCGACTGCGGGAACAGGGCGGTCTCTGCAATTTTTGCTTTTGTCCAAAGGCAGCCTCGAATTGTATGAGGAGACGTGGGAGGGATAAAGAAGAAAAAAAAATCGAAAGATTCCCGAAATGAGCTGGGAAGTTGCGTGCTGCTCCTATTGTTGGTGCTGTTGTGGTACGATGTGAAGGTGCTGAATGGGATTGTGTTCACCAATGTCCTCCAATTGCGAGTCCCTGTAGTCGTGCTTGTAATTGTATCTCAGCGGAGCAGCTACCCCAGCATACGTGGCACCCAGGGAAGGAGGACTACGCTCGTACAGGTGCAGACAACCAATGCCTCTGTACAAAGAAACGCGTGCGCACTGACCTTACATCACCATGGCAAAATACACACACAGTGCAGATTAAGCTCAGTCTTGCTATGAACTGGCAACAAGGTGCAGAACATATTAAGTCCAGCCCTTCTCCTCTTTGCGACTCTTAACTCCCACTAGCTCTCTTAGAGTCTCTCCCTCTCTCTCTCTCCCTCCCTCCCTCCCTCTCTCTCGCTCGCTCGTTGACCTTCTTTTTCTGTTCTTTGTAGTGCACTTGAATTCCTCCCTCCATACTTTTACAGCTACTATTTTCCCACCACATTGCACTTTTGCCTCCTATCCCTTTCACAAACTCTGCTCTCTCCGACATCTGTCAGTCAGTCCGTCTCTGTCCTCCGGTCCGAGCCCGCCTCCGTCCCGCTCTCCGCTCTGAGGGGCCTCCTGCCCTGCCAGAGTACGGCACAGTGACCACCGATTCATCAAAGTGTCACAGCGCACTGCAGCAGCTCTGTAGGACTGCTACTAAACAACTATCCCGGCACGGCAAACAAAAGCACACCTACACACACACACACACACCTGGAGCGCTGCCCCTGCAAGGTCACACTTCTCCCTGTACACCGATTTGGCAGCGCGCGCACCGGAGTCGGTTTGTGCCAAGCGGATGCTGCCAGTGGCACAGTGGGCTAAGCAGTGGACAACATATCTGTTGAACATCCACACTTAACATCCCATTACAAGCCAATGCAAACAGTGCCCACACACACGCTGTGGGGCAAAAAAAGAATACACTCGCCACCTAGAAGTTGTTAGCATTTGTGCTGAACCAACGAACCTGCTCTTGCGCATTCAGAAGTGTTCACTGGAAATTGGACAACTTGGGAAAATGTGATCTTGGATGGATGCAGAGCTGGTGGAGCAGCGGGGCTAAAACAGCACTGCCAGCAGTCTGTTTATGGGGTCTTTATGGGTGGGTCATGGGGGTCAACTGCGGGATGGGTTCCCGCCCATAGATTTACACTGAGGGGCTTCGGAGTAGGTCAACCATCTCCCAGCAGCTCATTTCATAATGCACCCTGGGCAAGGCTTCAATAATTCAACCCAAGCTCCAAGTGCAGAATCTGCTTAATCAAGGCCGGTGTGCTTTCAAAAGAACAGAGAGAGGATTCGTGCGCCGCGCTTTACCTCCACCACGCAGACCTCATGACGGCACCCTGGTGTTGGTGGTCGTGGTGCCACGCTGGTGCCACGCTTAATTGTAATTGAGACTGCTTTCCTGCTTGCTCGATACATGTGCACGCTGATGATATGCAGCACTTTTTTGGGAGGCGATTTCACTTTGGCTATTAACACTCCTGGGGAGGGGAGGCGGGGGGGGGGGGGCATTGATTGGCATTTGTCTGATAGAGGCCTGGTAATGAAGGGCGATGATGAGGAGATTATTGACCGGGCTGTGCTTATACAAATCAAGGTAGGAGAGGTGGCTGTGGAGGTTTTACTAAGATATTAGTATTGACGTGATGGTAATGGCGAGGGTGGATGCTCTCTGGTCGGGCCCGTTTAAAGGCTTTAATGAAAAATCTAATGACGGCAGCCCTCTCTTTGGTAGACGTGAACGTGCTTTTATTCGTATATTTGTCCAGATTCTGCCAAACAAAAATCATCTCTAGGTCACACTTAGAATCTCATTTTGCCCGAGTGTGTTCATTCCGGCACTCACAGATCTCCGCGGCAGACAGAGTTTCCAAAATCTACCCTGGCGAGTAAGTGTATTCGAGTGGCCAAGGGTTCAAGTGCGCGCTCGCACACACAAACACAAAAAGCTCATGTTCGTTTTGTCTTTTTGCGTGCAGGCGATTGTGTGTCAGCCACTGTTGTTTTTTTTACCGGCGGCATTTCAGGATTCACAAACACCCCGACGTGGCTCATAGCCCCTGAAATCTTAAACACGGGGCGCGAGTACTGCCGTGAGAGCAAATCCAGCGTTCGCTCCCCGTGGCCCACCAGGGATTACCCACGTTCGCCCTTAACTTATATTCATATTTTTTTTTTTCCTCAGTACTTTCTTTCAATAAAATATATTTATCCATTTCAGTGAGCCATACTCGGAGGAATAAAAAAACAAGTCTCTGCCCAATGTACCCTATGTAGACATGAGGCATGCTTCAGATTTCAGATGGATTAGATCCTTGAAATGGTGAGTGCCCAAACGGTCGCCCCCAAAATCGGTATGTTTCAAATAACATTCAATAATTCAATGGAACTTACATTTCGCCTGCAGGGGCTTAACAAAGCAGACTGAACTTTTCCGTGTTCCAAAGCTGCGGTGCGTTGACTTCCCAGACTTGTTTTTGACGCCCTTCCTGTCTCAATGCCCTCAGGTTGTTTAACTCGTTTCCATGCATTGATTTATCCCCCTGACGCTTACACCGTTACGACTGTGGATATAAAGATGAGCAGGAAAAAAAAAAAATCCTATCTGCCGTTGCATTGTTTGTGTTCTTGAATTATGTGGGTTATGCAAATAACAGATGTCCTCCAATTATACTCCTCTAATCATATTTTAATCAGGCCGCATTATGATTCAGGTTTGGGGCTGAGGCAAACAAAAGGAAAATACGGATCATTTGTGTGAGGAGCACGTATTTTCGCGGCACGTTCTTATTTAGTCTCTTTGCGAGGATGTCCATTTACGCAGGTTTGGTTGACCTTAACTCGACTAGCGTTGTTGACCTCAAAAGAAAATAGAGTTGTTGTCAGGGTGGATTCCGGCAGTTTTATTTCAAGAGCTACGTCCTATTTCCACATTTTATATTCCTATTCTATTTTTCTGACAACTGACCATTATGATTAAACTGGTCCAATATTGAAATGAATTTTTAATTTGTGCGCCATCACAAAAAATAAAATCCACACTGAACAACACGCGCGGTGCGCAAGTGCGACCACACCACCGCCATCAGTCCACATTAGCGATTAATTATACCTAAATGACTAACACTGACGATTAAAACTCTGGGCTGTGCCCAGATCAGTGAGAGACGGGTCACTTAGCTCTTGAGACGTGCAACCCACACCCTCCCAGCTGACATTGCTACACATCCGCCCCACACTCACGACTGATGAATGGCAACACATGCAATTAAAATCTGAGACTGAAGGAAGTGTGAGCGGCGGTGAAGAAACATCCTAGACGAGCACCATTAGTGTGTGTGTGGGGGGGTGGGTGTCCCCTCCTCCCCCCTCCCGCTGCCCCCCTCATCTCCCCTCCTTCAGCTATTTCGTGTATTAATGTAGGACCCGATTACTAATGTGGTGAAAGGGCTGGTGAGTGAGTGTGTGATGATGGAGGTGGGGGAATCGCAGCCATTTAGCACTGCTGTAATAATGGCTCGGGCTGCACGCTGTAGGTGATAATGGAGGTTGCAGCACTGGGTGCAAACTGTCTGATTGTGGGTTCGCATTGGTGTGTTTATTTGTAGTTCTATTCCGGTATAAAGAGGAAGCCGTTTTTTTTTTTTTTTTCGTATTTGGTTTCATACACCATGACACGTAATTGCTCCTGCACTGTGCTTACCTCGACCTTTAAATTCACGAAATTCCTCTTTCTGTTTCTTTCCTCTCTCTACAGCTCAGAACTGCAGTTACACACTACACAGCCCCAATGGGACGATAGAGAGCCCCGGATACCCTTATGGTTATCCCAACTATGCCAACTGTACGTGGGTGATTGTGGCGGCGGAGCACAACCGGATACAACTGGTCTTTCAAGGCTTCGCCCTAGAGGAGGACTTTGACCTCTTGTCTGTATACGACGGGCCGTCCAGTCCGGGGAACCTGCGAACAAGGTAAAGCTGGCTTTAATATTTCATGCCTATGTGTGTCTGGGTAGTTCGAAAATACTGGGTATGAATGCTGGAAAAAAAACTTTGTGGGGATTAAAAAATATAATAATAATAATAAATTGGGGTTTTTTTGAGTACACGTCCTACTTCGTCTTAGTGCTTAACAATTAGAACAGTGGAGGATGAAGGGCTGAGATTTGGGAACACTCTGATATTGCCAAAACACCCCAAGTTAATGAGAAGGAGGATAAAAGGTATCCAAAATAGAGTAGTAAACGTCCAAATCCACTTTTTTTTTTTAAATGTCCTAGTCCAACTGTGTCCAAAGGTGAGCACTATCACATTTGGTTTGAGCTCCATCTGAAGAGACACTTGTCTCTTGTATCATCAGACTTTGCTGTGGGGATGTCACGAAAATAAAATCCCAGCTAATAATTGTGGGAGGTAAAAGATGATTTTGATGAATTGGCCAAATCCATGAAGTTAAAGCCCTCGTTGTCTTGAACTGGAAGTTTCCTTTATGTATTGATTTGGACTCTCGTGCATTGCTGAAGGCAGTGGCCTGGAAACTGAAAGAGAGGAGAAACTAAACAGAGACAATAATCACTAGTGCGTTCAGAGGCAGTTAGTCCAGAATCCTATACCAGACGGTGACGGTGTCCCAGGTTATGCGATTGGATTCTGGGCACATTTTGTACTTCGGAGCTACCAGCCAAATTAAATGAAGCGCACTTGGGTGTGAAGACTCGAAAAAAAAAAAAGCAATTTCTGAATCAGCAGTCTCCTCCTGGCGTTCAATGTGCTGCCTTGTTCTTCCTCACAGACTGAGGCCTTAGCCACAAGTACACAGCCATTTGTTGTTTTTTATGTCCTTTGCTCTTCAAAAAAATAATAAACCACCAAACACTCCAAGCTCAAAGTAAAAGCTGTCTCGAGTATGCCCGACTAACGGGCATCAGTGGAACTCAGGGGTATGTTGGCCAATCAGAAGCCAGGGAGTCTGTCGTGGCTGTGTTCACTACACCATCATAATATCGTGACGTCCATCAAGTCACAGGTTAATGGCTGTCCCTGAGACTAAGCCCCCCCCCCCCCCCCCCCCCCCCCCCCCCTTTTTTTCTTTTCTTCCTCCTTTTCCCTGGTTTGCAGATTCCTTCGCACTTTTTTTTCATCCCCAGGATTTTAGAAATATATATATATATTTTTTTCCTTTCATTTGCCATCAACTGAATTCAGCAGATACGTGCAGAAAGCTGCTCATTACTGAAGCATTTATGTATTTTGGGGACGTGGAGGCTCGCGGATCAGACCTCCTGGCAGCCGCTCACACACACGCTAAATCAATTAGTAGCAATTTCTGCATCTGCATCAGTCGGCGCTACACCCAAGCTGCTTTTAATTCTCTCTCATCCCTCCGCCGTATTAACCCAGCCCTGAGACAGTTTTTTTTTTTAGCCTGTGTTACGCGGGCCCCGTGGAGACAGATGACAGCACGGCCTGTGCATTTCCGCCTGTCGATAATCCCGCTACCTCTCCTCTCCTCCGCCTCCCTCCCCTCTCTCATTCTGTGCCGCTGGAGCCTTCGTTGCATCTCGCCGTGCCAAGCCAATGAAAGAGGGAAGGAAGGAAAAAGAAATCCATTATCCGAGGTGGGGGGGGCATTCTCCTGTTTGGACCTCTGGGCTCAGTTTTATATCGGCGCTCCGGTGGGACGGAGGGGGGGAGAAGCGTTCCTCTCCCAGCGTCTGTGCTCTAAAAAAAAAGAAAGTGAGGGGAAAGATAGTGAATTTGGAAAAAGTAAAAAAAAAAAAAAAGGTTGTTGGGAGGGGGGGGGGGGGGAGAGAGTTAAAACGAGAGCCATGGAGAAGTGGTTTGAGATTTAGCGAACACTGGTTCTGCTCCAGATTCTGCCTGTGTTGTCTTTGAGACTCTCTCCTCTTTCAAAGGAGGCATTTTGTGAAAAGTGAGACGTCAGGCTTTATCTGTGAGGGATCTGCGAAGAAGCAGGCAGCACTCGGGACGGGCACGCGCACACCCTCTTTTTGCACCAGGCACACACACTCACCGGCACATTTTCATGCACGCTCAGAGATGCCGCTCTGATAATTCGGCCCTCCCCTTTGCACTCATGTCCCCCTCTCGTCAAATGTAATTTTCTCTCCATCTCTCCCGCTCCTCTCCCCCCAATTTCTGCCTCACTCCTCTCATTTCCTCCACACCTTTTTTTTTTTTTTTAATATCTTATGTCCTCTGCCTGTTCTCTATTTTGTGTCCTGCACGCTGCGTTTGTCGTCTGCTTTTTTTTTTTTTTTCTTTCTTTGTACATATGCCGCGCTATAGGTTGTTTCAATCTTGGCAATAATCTCAAATAGGCTTCATAATTGAATGGCTTGGCTCGCGTCGTGTGATCACATATAATATTTCTTACTTTCTAAGCGGTCGTTTTTTTTTTTTTTCACTTGGATTTCTTTATTTATTCATGGCTGTCAGTGGAAAAAGCTGATGAAATTGCTGTTCTATTGGAAGCACCTGCTTGTTTCTCCGCGTACAGTACACGCATACTGATGTGGGTCGGTCGGCGTGTGAGTTTCTGCAGCGGTTTCTTTGTGAATCACTACCCGTCCTCAGCAAATGCACACGCACGAGTCGGCCTGTTGCCGTGGCACTTCATTAAACTGACACCCAGAAAGCAGCGGGAACATTGGATGGAAGTTTTCGCCTGGTTTGAAATGGAAAAATCATCCAAAAAATGCCTAAGCGTCAGTATGTTTCCTAGATTGCAAGCACGGGCTGTATTTAGCTGCTTTTAATTGAGCAGAGCATTACAATTCCCGGGATCTGTAGTGATCATGCGGTTAAGTGCGTCCTGCGCCCTCGGTGTTGTGGAAGCTATCAGCTGCTCCACACCACAGGCTCTAATACAGAATAAAAACTCAGGTGAAATGGGGTTTTGCTGACTAAGCTGGTGAAAGCCACTAATGTACAAAATATACATAATTAAAACCAACTGGCCTCAGAATAGTTTGGCACCTTGTTTTATGGTAACACAACTGCCACGTCGTGATGCAGCAAATCTGGTGCGTAAACTAACTTTGTTAACACCAGAGACGTCCGCAGTCACATTAACCGTTTCACTGTCGCTGCTTATTCCTCGTTGACAGGCAATGATTTTTTCATTTTTTTTTTGCAGCAACACGTTTTATGCATCTGAGGCTCGACAACATCTGGCCCTCGGCTCTGTGATGAAGGGCCACTTATAGGACGATGCATCCGCTGGGTGGACACTTTTTAAAAAGCATCCAGCTGCATTACCACATGGCCAAAGATGTTTCTCAATTTCCATTTTTGTCCACCACCGAAACGGCGTTTACCATAGTTTATTATAATTGATGAATGCAGTTAAAAAAAATAAAAAAAAAATCTCTCAGTTTACTTCTTGAAACGTCTCCGGAGACACCAGTCACCCGGTTAATCTGGGGTTAAACGGAGCCTGTGGTAGAGTGAGTGCAGGCTGAAACCTCACCCGCTCCCTCGGAGTGCACATTTCTTACTTGTAAAAAGCCCTCCTTTTTTTCAATTTCATGTCACATTTCACCTTGTAACTGCCAACCGGGGAACAGCTGAGTACATGTCAGCAGAGGGAAAGGAGCTACTGGGGGTTGTGAAGGCATCTCTCCTCCCACTGATGGAGTGATGGAGGGACTCTAAGGCCTGGCGGGACGGGGGAACGTGTCAGAGAGAGGAGGCGGCACGGAGGAGACAGATTTTCAGCCTGCAGGCTTGGTAGGACCTAAATAAGGAGCACTAGTGCATGGTGCTGGGAGTGGCACTAACACACACACACACGCACACGCACACTAAAGTCAGCCTTCAGGCCTGTGAGATGAGGGTGTCACAATGTCAGCTTGTGTGTGTCTGTGCGTGTGCCGTCTATATCTGTTTACACAGTCGCCTTTCCACGTCACATAAATCATTCAATTTTGAGGTGCGTTTTAGGGTCAGATTTAGGTTAATGTTCTCTGAATCTGTGTGTGTTTGTGTGTGTTTGTGTGTGTTTGTGTGTGTTTGTGTGTGTTTGTGTGTGTGTATATGGCTGGCCTGTGCTTACTGAGGAGGATCTCGGCTCATATATATATGGCCCATCCCATTCCAGCAAGCTGATTCAGTGTCAACAAAAATCAAGGTTTATTGGAATACAGATAAAATGAACTCCACACTCACAAACGCTCAAACACACACTATCTCTCTCTCTCTCTCCCTCCCTCCCTCTCTCTCTCTCTCTCTCTCCTCAGACTTTAAAGCCCTGACTAAAAGGCAGCGGGCTGGAAAAGTGTTAGCCCTGTAAAGTTTTTTTTTTTTTTTTTAGAGAGTTACAGCAGTTTCAGACACATTCCCGCTTTTAAAGCAAGCTCTTGTAGGCACACATGCCTTTACGGTATTTGAACGATAACGAGCTTTCATATTGTTCCGTTTGTAGTTCAGAGTTTTGATTTGAGCTGCACAAATCTGTCCTCTAAAGCGAATCATTAGACTAATTGCTCTAATGATCCAATGATACAAGTGACGCTGATGTGCTTAAATGATTGGGCGGTAAGGTCAGTGGAATCAAATTATGAGTTGACTATCCATAATAATACTCCAAATCATAACATTGGAAGAAACCTGGTGTAACATTGTGGTCAATTGATAAAACTCATAGTTAAAACTGATTTGCATATATATATATATATATGGAACAAAATCACCCAATAAATGATGAAATATATATTGTTTTCTGCAGCTGTTGTGTCCTTAATTAAACAGGAGGCCGTTTTCAGTAGCTGAAGACTGTAACATCCTCTGCATTATCTTTCCATCATATTTCTTTTCAACGATACCAGCTGTTTACATAAAAAGAGATGCTTTTGTGTTATGTTATTTAATATCGTACTATGCTTGCATTTAGCTTTAGAGCAGCTTTAATGTTCTATTTTTATTGCCCCTGAGTTAATGCTCGTCATATACCAGACGTCTTTATACGGCATTTTTAGCTCATTCGCTCCCATATCTTGCGCGTATGCATTTGGTGTGTCGGTGTGTATCCGCGTCTCATGCTGAATGCGCGACCGCGCACACAATGTGAGACAAGCTGGTAAAGAGCCACTGTCTGCGGCTCAGGTCGAGAGTGGCTGACGTACCCGGGCACTTCCTGCCTGAGTGCTCGCCGTGGCAGTAACTCTTCTCCAGCGAAGGCCTTGGCCATCAATCAGGAATGCTACACATACTTTGGTAAATGACTCTAGTAGGCTAACATGTGTTTGCATACGCGTGCGTTTCTCTTCTTTGTGTCTTCCCCCCGGCTCCACGTGCTTGAGGTGTTAACGTGTTGTGTGATGTCCGATGCGAGGGGGAGGAGGAGGAGTGTGGGTGAGAAATATTGGTCCACGGCTGCGTGAGTTTTTCATGTTTGTGCTGGCCATGATTATGCATCCTGCTTAACAACTTCCACATACACACTTCCATGTAATCTATGTAGATAGATTTTTTAAATATACAACCCCCCCCCCCCCCCCGACCCCCCCCCCCCCCCCCCGACATGTGGAAGCAGACACAGTGTCATAAAATCAGGTACACGCTCACACATACACACACCAACATGCGCACACACACACACACACACACACACACTATTGGATTTATGGTTCCTCTGAATCCAGGCTGTTAATGGAGAGACTGCCACTTATCAACGCCAGCTTTAACGACGGACTGCTAAAAACGGGAGGAAGAGTGATAGTTTGTTTTTCATCATCTTGCTCGGGGGGGAAAGAAAAATAAAAAAAAGTGAAATGATGTGGAGATTTATTGCGTCGGCTCACCTGCGAGGCAGAATTATTAGGCCCCGTAACCCCAGATTAGAGAAATAATCAACTAGATGGCTGTGACTTTATATCCCACATCCTGTGTATCACTCATTGTGTGCATGGGTATTGACGTTCTCCCATCCTCCGGCCTATCAATGTTCCGAGCACGTTACACTTTACCAGCGGCATAAAATGAAATGTTTTCCTACCGAGATAAACGATAAAAAATGCGGCGCGCCCATGGCAGGGATGCGTCATTCTCAGCCCCTCAGTGCTCACTCCCATTATTTGGAGTTGAAGAGATGCACCAGATTTTTTGGGTGGGAGTTTGTTAAGAAGTTGCAGAACCTTAGGGGTTGGAAATATGCTCAATAGCCAAGAGAAGGTGGAATTACACCAATGCAATGGGCTTCTGCTCACATTTAGGACAGTATGTGTTTCCAAAAAAAGAAATGACATCATTATCCATTTGGCCTCGTGCAGGATAAAATTAGTATGTAGGCATTTTTTCCGGACTGTATACAACAATAATGCTTGCTGAGTTTGACTGCTTTTATGTCCAAAAGGAGTCGTGACACAACTAAATGATGGCATTAATGATGTCTTCTTTTCAAAATCCTGTGCCACACAGCCAATCCTACACAGCTAGTTAGACATTTTTCTCTCAGTCACAACAAGGTCTCCTTATTCAATTACAAGCCCAATGAACACAGACTAATATGCATTGTTGTCATTATTATATGACACAGCAGTTTTTTGTATTCATTTTAAGCCTGTCCCTAACAAAGGGATGTTGTGAGGCGGATGTTATGCTTTTCCCACTGCCATGGATTTATTTTGATTGGTGTGACAACTTATGCAAATCACGTCAGTCACAAATTTTCCAATTAAAAATGATATAAATAAACAGCGCGACTGGCGAGTGCGCATGTGCGGCAGGTTTAACGCGCGGCGTGTCTGGATTCAACAATGCAGAGGGGGAGGTGCGGAGCGGGCTTGTCATAGCTCGATTTACAGCTCCCATTACTTCTCTTTGTTTGCAATCATTTGAGATGGATTGATTGAGCTGCAGCGGAGGATTGTTTTTAATTCATATCATGATTACAAACACTGGCTTGACGATGTGCAATATTTGTGACAAGGAGCATTTTTGACAGGTTCGTGATGAAGTGGAATTGACCAAAGTTTGAGACGAACTTTATCCTTCAAATACTCACAACAAACTCATCTGGGATACATGTTCCCTCACATGCAGAGTCAAAATAAATCACTGTGTTTGTTTTGAGAAAAATATCCAATTTGATGGAAATTGGAAAACTAGATTTCGAGTCATCTAGGACACAGATTGACAAACCGATTGACAAACCAAAATCCTGCAACTAAAACAGCCAAGAAGAAAAACAGTGGCATAGAACCTTCAATTGCTCCCCCAGCCTCATGGCTGAGAGCAGAAGGAACGCATTCTCTTTCGTTGTAATCTATGGGGCCGTGAAACACTGTCGCACACGTTGTTTTTCCGGGCTTAGGCAAATCCCCGGCATATTTATTTTATATTTGCCTATCTCTCCTCCTGTGTTGCTGACGTTACACAAAGCATAACAGTCACACGCGCACACACACACATAAACTCCAGCCACGCTGTGTCAGGATTGGCCTGCCATTTGGCCCATTCATTACGGGACCAGTTGCCTCTGCACCTATTTAGATGGCGGGTAGCTGGACCAATGGCAGTGGAGGTGACAGCCCGCAGCTGATTTTTCATCTTCCGTTGCCACAGGAGCGAGAGAAGAGCCACGGGCGGAAAGTGAACAGCTGGGCCACTCCCTCGGTCACCGTGTCCCCGTTAGCCCTGCTGGCTAATCTGATCTTCTGCCCAACCTTGTTCTGGAGTTTATTAGTGGCGTCCCTCTGCGCAGCGAAAACTGTAGATCAGAGAGAGATTCACACACTCTCACACCCATTTTTTGATTTCAAATTCCAAAAACATTGGCCATTAATATGATGCTCCCAGCCTGGGATCATCCAGCCCTGTGTGTGTGTGTGTGTGTGTGCGTGTGCCTGTGTGTGTAAAATGCAAGATAGGTGGTTAATGTTTACGGTCATTATCCAAGGTTTCTTTCACCTTGTTCCGTATTAGTGAGTCCCTCACTCCTGTCCTCGTTTTCACCTTCATCACTGCCCACCTCCTGGTGTGTCATCATTGAACACCCCTTCGGAAATACACATGCAACAAGGCTGGCGTTCTAAGCACAATGGCACCGGCGAGTAAACAACAGCATCTCATGGCCAACACTTAGCTGTGTCCCTTTCCTAAGGGCGAGAGTGGCACGCCATTCAATGAGTTCTCGTCTTCTTTTTTTTCCCTTCGTAATTGTTTCCTACCCAGGGATTATTGCAAAGCCATTTGTGCAGGCGTGGGGGAAACATAATGGATGTGTGAACGTCGCCTTGTTTGATTTGTCAGCCTTGATTTGTTTGCTGTGATTGTAATTGACTTATTCCTCTACAAAGAGGAACATATTAACAAAGAATGGAATTATTGTTATTTTTTAAACCGCTTCCCTCTACTAATGGAGCCTTTACATTGTTCCTTTACGCATCGCATACCAGTGATTTTGTTTATATAGGTTTTATTATTTTTCATCTATATATATATTGTACACTATACAACTTTGTTCACAATAGTACTATTTGCCAAGTTTTGTTGCTTTTGTGTATATTTGCAAACATCGTCCAACCAAGTGGTGTTGAACTAAGTTCTGGACAACCCCATCCGATACAACGCGTGACCTTTTGTATTTTTATCCGATGAAGATCCTGTGACACGAGGGGGGAGGGGGGGGGGGGGGGA